>PVIC010023901.1:0-26446 GCA_004025085.1 Thryonomys swinderianus
TAAGCAATTATGGATAGGACAAATCTTTACTTAATCTGAAAATTCACAGGCCTGAACTGAGTTTCTGTCTGGCTCACATTAGGTATAGTTGAATAAAATGTTGTTTGAATGAATAATTGTTGGAATATTCTGCAGAAAACACTAGTGTAAAAGTGCAGTAATAATTGGTTCCAGCTATAGCTCTTTCAAAGCAATTCAATTCATTTGAAACTAATTCAATTCAACTTCACTCAACAGACATTTACTAAGGGTCTAGCCATTGCCTGTAATAGGGATATAAATGGGTTTTTGACCTGAATTGTCTCTTCAATTGCCTTAACACTTTACTTTGCCAATAAAGGCATAGTTTAGGTCAGCAACCATAAATTAATTACAAAGAAGAGGAAACACAGTAGTGTTCCAAATTTTATGGGAAGAAAATAATACTAAATAGATATAAAATGCTTTTCCTAGCATTTCTGAAAGATCATATGCAGGTACATATTTATAGATAGGCTTTAAAAAAAAAACCTAGTTCGGGTAATTTGCTGATAACTATTACAGATTGTATGTAGCTAGGTATTTATCAGTGCTTCAGCACTTTCCAATTGAGATTAATTGGTAGTGTTAATGACATTCAGAAATACATAAAATCAGTCATGGGATAATTAAGAAGGTTCACACTCATATTAAGCTCTTTGATAGGTAATTGGCTCCGCTCTGCAATTTATACATTTTGAAAAGTCACAAGAACAGATTTCAGTGAGAAAAATCCTTCCTTAAAATGGTTTTTAAAAAGTTACTCTTTCCTGCAGTGGGGTTTTAGAATGGTCCTCATAACCCAAGATTCCCTTAAGTGCTTTCTTTTGCCAAGATTTATTGTGTGAAGAAGGCTTTCGTTTCGGACATTGGAGAAACCACACTAAAAGGACAAAGGGGAAAACAGAAGCGGTACTACAGATATATCTGCAAGGTTTGCTCTGTGGAAGACATGGATGGTTCCACAGCAAAAGTGTCAAGAGAAAATAAAAACAAAAATGTGCGACCATGGAGAACTTCAGCCCTAATTGAGACATTCCCAACAGAGTGCTTCAACAAAGAAAATGATTTAGTTAGGTATCTTTCGAGTTTCTTCCATACCTAAAATTTAATAATTCCAATATAAAGATGAACAGCATTGAAACTACAAAATAAACTCTGATCCCTGTCTCAATAAGGACCATACCACCCCTGATCTAGGATCCTTCTTCAATTGAAGTTGTATTCTTCTTTTCCCAGGGCCATTGATTCAGTCTTATTTTAAGTTTTTATTAGTACACATTTGCCATATATAGTGCTCACACTCGTCGTAGGGAATTTGTGCACATAATACGTCTTAATTCTTTTTTTCCCATTTCCTTCCCTTTCCTTTAAGCCTTTCCCCTCTCCGTGCATGGAAGCTTTTTCTTCCATTCTTTGTTTTTAAAATCCCTTTTCCTTTCCTTCCCTTCCCCCTGCCTTCTTTGTTTTCTTCCCCATTTGAACAAATTCTTTGTACTTCTCAGTGTGCATAGCTCCATTTTGCTGAATGATTACTCATAAGGTTTCTCATATAAGAGAAACAAAATGATTTTAAACTTTTGTGTTTTAAAATCATGGTCTCAAGGGTCATCCATTTACCTAAAAACAACTCAAGTTTATCCTTCTGTATGGTGGAGTAGTACTCCATTCCACAGAAATACATTTTCTTTATTCATTCATTCATCTGTGAATGGGCTGTTTCTAAAATTAAGCTACTGTAAGTTGTGCTGCTGTAAACATGAGTACACACATATCAGTGTTTCAGGAATATGCCTTAGAAAGGAAATAGTGGGGTCAAATAGAACCTCTATATTAGTTTTTGTGAAGATGATTTACATAGTGAGTGTACCATCTTACACCTCTACCAATGATGGAGGTTTCCTTTTTCCTGATACTCTCAACAACATTTGTTATTGGTCGATTTTTTTATAATAGCCACAGTTTCCACTACCTTTTTCCATCTCCTTTCCTCAATGCTGCAGTCATTAATGTAAAGTTCTTTTATTTCTATCATTAGATTGACTCTTAAGTATCTTATTTTTTTGATACTACTGTGAAAAGTATCCCTAATTTATTTCTCAGTGAATTTAATATTCATGTATACAAGTGCTATTTAGAGTGTTGACTCTATCCTTTCTATTTCTTCCAAGTTGTTTCCAAGACTGAGATTTTTTGCAAATCACATGGTTCTTTCTAATGCTGAAGATTCTGCTGAGTGCCACTGATTCACAGAGCTCTTCTTCCCTGAATATACCAGCAGAGGTAGATTTTCTGGCCCCTATCTCAGTGCCTCAGTCATTTCAGTCATACTTATTATCTCTGTGATTAATCATCCCTGGTTTCTTCTGTTGGAATTTACATAAGAGCTATGCTTGCTTTCCTGACATGTGGCATATGCAAACTGTCCCATAAATGATGTACTGGATGCATGAATGTGTAAACACATGGATTAAAGGAGAGAGGGAAAGAGAGACAGAGAGAGAGTTAGGTCAGGTGCTATCTTTATATAGCCTAGGCAATGACAGAGTTTTAGTTTCCCAAACAATACCAGTCATTTGAGAAAGTTCAACTGAAGAAGCTTTGCATTAAATGCATCACCCATGAAGCGGTATGGAATTCAAAATTATCGAGTCACTGTTTAAGAAGTTACTCATCTTTTCAGATGGCTTGCATTTGCAAGTTCACAGACTGGGTGAAGCTAATCAGATACAGAGATACATTTCTTAACTTGACCCAGATGCACTTTGTGTTACTCACCCAACTCCTTCTATGGTGTGGCCACTGCTCTGACTTCCTAACCAGACTTCCTGCTGCATCAACCCTGACTCAGGGGTCGGGAGTTGAGGAAAATAATTCTTACCTCAGGAAAGCTTTATTGAGATAATGTTTTTAATTCTTTGGACTTTTTCTACCTAATAATACAGTGGTATTTCCACATAGTTTCACTTATTTGTATTTCCCTGAGCTCAGGGCATGAATTTTTGCTCTCTACTGTATCCTCAGATATAAGTATAGTGACTTACACAATGTATGTTCAGTAACTATGTCAACCGGATGAATACTAATTCCTCATACCAGTCTCATAAATGTGCAGTTTTTTCTTAAAGAAAAAAGTCAATTACATACTTTACATGTCATTTTAATGCATTATTTTTATAAGATATTGAAAAGTGGAGGCATTTTTATTAAATATGCTTTGTAACATCTCATTTTACTTTAAAGTTTATTCTTTGTATTTACTTATATACATAAATACAAAAAGAAACATATTCATAAAATATTATTTTGAATATTACTTATGTTATGCACATGCTCATCCTATCATTTCATTTTTGTGTGTTTATAATATTCCAGTAAGGATTTGAATCTTAACTTTCAAAACCATACTTGTACTGATACTTATTAATAATTTTCTTCTATGGCAAACAAAACACTTCTGAATATATTTCATGTGTGTAGATGTTTAATGGTTTTAAATTATAAGCTTTAGACAAATTATGCTAAGTAGTTGTTTCTTTCCCCTCCAGAAGGCATACTACCTTCTGGATATAATGCCCAGTTCATTTCACAAGGTTATAATCAACTCTGAAAGTTAGATTTGTGAGGTACTAGCCACTATGACTCAATTTTAACTTTCCATCAGCAACTTGGAAGCCCACAAGTTGTTTAGAGCAATCTGTAGTATAGTTTCAGCATATCTGTCTTCAGCTATTTTGTGCTCCAAGATAATGGAACAAATCCTTGATCACAAGGGATATAAACACTGAGCCCACAATATGTACTGGGTAATATAAACTTACTTTCCCAGAAAGTGATTAGGATATTTCCCTAAAACAAGATATTATTTAATTATTCCTAATTTAACAAGTTAATTTTAATTTGCTCCTGAAAACTAAGATCACAAACAAAACATTCATTTTCAAAAAAGAGTCTCTTCCAATTGGAGGTCAGACCGTTGTGAGGACTTTGACAGGATGCAAGGCTCACACAATAATATGAAGTCTCTTTCTTATCATGTAGAGAAGTATGTCTGGTAATAATAATGGTGCTCAACATATTCATGATGATGAAACTACTCGTAGAAGTCTTATAACTGAACGAATATTTAGTTATTCATTTAAAACATTTTTTCAGAGTATAGAGAGACAAAGTCCAAAGTAACTACAAACAACTGCAGGATTAAAAAAATGCACAGGAGCATAAATTCAGGAACATCAGCATGCTCAAGATTCTGAGTACCTTATCCAGCACCAAAAAGCAAAACAAACATAAAAAAACAACAAATATGCAACTTAAATAGATAAACATCAGATTTATAATAGCAAAACCAGATGAAATTTTTCATTTGTATATTTTTCTTTATAGTGAATGCTAAAATTGTGTTCATTAATGTGTTTTGGCAAAAAGAAAAATCCCATAGAGGCACGTTTGCAAGAAAAGGAAAGTTTCCATGAGGTCATCCAGAAACCACTGGCTTCTTGGTTGAAGCATCTGAATGAGCATGATCAATGTTCATTAAGTGCAACAAACTGACAGGTACACAAAGTGGCACCGCACGTTTGTGCATCTGAGCTCTCCGTAATGAATAAATGGAGCGTGTGATCCCAAAGGCAGCTGCACCAGCCATAACTTTGTATTTGACACTTGACTGGTCTTACGAGTCTGTTTGTCAGAAATCGTCCATTTAGAAAAAAAAAATAATAAAGAAAGGCAAAAACTTTGGAGGTTTTCCATAGAGCAGTGAGACGAAGGCTTTTCAGGAACATCACTTCTAGGAGTCAGAATGTTCTGAGAGGAATCAATTATTCATTTTTATTGGTTATCAGTTCATTGCTGCTGGAGTACATTTGAAGTTCACCTCACTGAAAACAATAGCATCACTTTACGTGCTAAAACACAAAGTTGATGTGGAAAAAAAAAAAAAGGAACAACAAAAGCCAGAGATGCATGGGAATTCAGATTCAGGATGAGAAACTCAGGACAGGTGGCAAACAGGGATAAAAGGAATTACATCCTAGATAACAAAGCACTAAATAATTCTCAAGAAATGTTATATTACATTACCCGAGGGTCCCACCACAGCTGCTTTGTGATGAAGTGTGCCTTTGAAACCATGTCACCGTCAGCCATTAGGAAAACCCAGCATATTAATTCTTGTCCCTTTATGTCAAGAGATCTCTACTTTTTCACAAAGAGCTAAATCTGTTCATCTAAAATACAGAATCATTTTTAAGGATTGACAGAAGTTCTAAAAAATGCTAGAATAATTTCCTATATCCCATCAAAATCAGAAATACAACAACCTAAGCAAAAAGAAAGGCCTAGAAGTGAAGAGCAGTCTGTAGATCCCGGGGTGTAGATTTAAGTATTTGACAAACATCTTTACCTGTTTTCCTGACGCAGGCCACTGGGAATCCAAATGGACTCATTATTCCAAGTCATTTAAAATTTATCACTGAAAAGGTGTCTTTGTTTTTAGGGCAGTGAAAACAAAAACACTTTTTAAAACTGGAAGGAACACTGGACAGTATTAGATTTATATTACCCATTTTATGAGTTACAAATTTAAGCTTAGGTCTTCCAAACTCTGGGCTTCCACTCTTTCTGAGAGGCATTTTTAAAATGTGAGGAGGTGAGTTTCTCAAATGGAAGTAGTACTGGAACCATGTGTGTTGGATAACAAATATTGACATCAAAGCTGAGAAGCCATTCCTCCCTTAGGCCACGCCATGGATATATATGGTTCATACCCTTCTCTAATTTGGTAAAAGGTCACTCAGTATTGTCTTCTGTTGCCTTTTTATTTGTTTACCTATTTCTTAATTTCAGAGTTCATAAAGTTGATAATAGCTACTTAAAGGATTCAAGAGTAGATAGGAACACAAAAAACAAGTACACCAGTATTCAGATCTCACATTGTAGAGGGCATGCAAAGGAAAATTCAAATTCCAAACGCATTCTGGGGCTCTTGCCTGAATGTCATTAAGCAAATTACCTAATATCTGCATGAATAGAGGTTTTTACCTTGATGAAATACCAATAAAACTGCTGCTTTAAAAGATAACCCTGAGTATGTCAGAGAAATGTTGCAAAACACTTAGAATTTTGCTTAATGAAGTCAAGCTCCAGTTCGGAGCAATTATTATTATAAATAATATTGTCATTCATCCTGTCTTTAATGTGCAAAAATTAGACTCTGCAGAGGGCAAACCCAGCATTCAATAGCAGAAGGTGCTAGGTTCTTGAAGATGCCTCCACCAGAGGGAATTAATCTCTGTCTCATAGAGTAAATTAGTTTCTAAGATGCCCCAAGGATTTAGCTCAAGTGGTACCTCACCTACCTTGGGACCACAGGACCCAAATTTGATCCTTGGTACTGCCAAAAAAAGAAATTAAAAAAAAATGAGCCTGACTGAGGAGTGGGTTTCTCCTTCATCCTGTGCTTTCCTCCTCATGGGCTCTTTTCACTGCGAACCCATCCACCATGAAATCTGCACCAGGTAGCACTTTCCACTCTAGGAACAGAGGAGGTACAAGGAGTTATAAGAAATTATCAGGAACACAGCCTAAGGCCTGACGCACAGATAAAGGTACTGGCAGCACAGCTGCAGGGTGTCATAATATCTGTATCTACTGTTGTGGTACACTGAGAACAAATTCCACTAAACTGTCTGTCTAAGACCCCATAGTGCAGACTGTCTTGCAGATATCATGTTCCCAGTGACCATGATTTCTGGAAGGATTCACACTTCAGGGCTACTTAACTCATAACTAAAAATTATATTCATCAAGTAGAGTAATCATAAAAGGGCAACAGTATGAAACTATGAGGAAATAAATCCTTGAGCTGATGTATGTGCATATGTGCATGTGAGCAAGGCAAGAGAAATAGATCATCCACTCACGTTTAGATATACATGACTGCTGAATTTGTTTATAACAAGAAGGCATTCAGTTATCTTCGAGCTCCCTCAACATATCCTCTGCCCCTTCATCATCTGCATGACAACATGTTCAGCTTGTTAGTCAAAGTTTTAAAAATTGGTTCAAAATTCTATTTCAGATTTATTCATACTATGCTATTTGACATATAGTGCTTTATCTTTTAGTTGCAGACTTCTCTATTTGCCATGTTATATTATGTCACCCATATTACATTTTACTAAAATACTCACTTTTTTTAATCATTGAGCTGGAAGAGACTTTCAGAAGTCAGTTTACTCTGTCCCCTTCCTGGGAATAAATAAATGCTGCATATATTCTAAATGCATGAGGATCCTCAGAGATAGGTTTCTATACCTCATCCTGTCTTTTTACTTATATGTGGCCCATTTCAGGTTCTTTACTGACTCTAATTTTCCTAAAATCTAAGATCATAATGAAATTGTGTGTTCTAGATATGTGTTTTATTATAGTGAAACATAGATGATAGCTACTCAAGCTTTTTATGCACTGGAATTTTGGTACATAATTCATATTAAGATAGTATCTTTAATATGACTATTTGCAAAATGTGACAACATTCACTACCATTTAAACAAGGGCATATTTTTCCATTATTCACTTACTAAGAATTTTTTTTAAAAGCTTGAACTCTGTAGCCTCATAATTTTCTACCTATCAACCTTACCTCCAAACACTGCAGCAAACTTAAATCTACATTTACCATACGATCTGGAGAGAGTTCTTTATTGTTCCTGCCCTCAGTGATCTCCTCTTGGAGCAGATTCAAGAATCTTTCATTTCCTTGGCCTCACTGAACATGATTATGCAAAAATCACAAAATTTAAATTATTCCTTTCCTTCACAATTGTAAGCTGACATTTATTTAAAGTATTGATTACTTTATCAATTCAATGCTTCAGTCAACTTTTTATGTACCTTTTTTATTACAGTACTTCCTATCTTTTAAATATAAGAAATGCTGAATGGTTTCCTTGTGCAAAAAGCTGAATGTGCTTTATAAAAATAGAATATTTTACTGATTCTTTATTTCAGCATTATCAATAACTATTAAATATGCAAATCTAATTCCCAAGTCACAGCTTCATGCTGACACTGAACTATGTTAAGTAGTTTACACAGCAGGATAGACAGCAGCTATTTACTACAGGACTAAATTCTACTGTAGGTAGCTAATAGTTTAGTAGTATCATTAGTACCTGGTCATAAGCAATTCAGTGTAATGAAACATTTGTAAATACTGTTTAATAGAGTATAATATTTTAATTTTTTTTTGGAGACAGGGTCTTGCTTTGTAGTTCAGGCTGGCCCTGAGCTCACTATGGAGCCCAGGCAAGCCTCAAACTCAGCAATCCTCCTGTCTCTGCCTCCCAGGTGTTGGGATTACAGGCGTGAGCCACCACGCCCAGCAGAGTATAATATTTTAGAGATGTTGTTCTAACCTCATTTTTCACAAGTGATTTAAAAACTAGAAAGTTTAATAGCAGTACTTTTCAGTTAACAGAATAAATATATAGAAGGTACCTGTATTTCCCATGTACCCACAAATATATCATCTTTTCTATTATCAATATCCCCCACTAGTGGTACAGTTGTTTTAATCAATGAACCTCACAGACACACATTTGTTACCCAAAGTCCATATAGCTCATATATGAATTTATATCAGCTCTCTTTGTTTTTATGAGTTTAGAGAACTATAATGCTGTGTCCATCACAATATCATACAGTATATTTTCACTGACTTTGAATTTCTGTGTTCAACCTATTTCCTTTTCCCCACTTCTAATACCTAATGACTATTAATACTTTTACTCTATAGTTCATATATGAATTTATATCAGCTCTCTTTGTTTTTATGAGCTTAGAGAACTATAATGCTGTGTCCATCACAATATCATACAGTATATTTTCACTAACTTTGAATTTCTGTGTTCAACCTATTTCCTTTTCCCCACTCCCAATACCTAATGGCTACTAATACTTTTACTCTGTATAGTTTTACCTTTTGCAGAAACCCATATACTTGAAATCGTACAGTTTCTTCCAGATTGCTTTCTTTTACCTAAAAAAATACACATTTTAGTTTTCCAGTGTTTCTTTCCAAGGCTTGATAGTGAATATTTTTATCAAGAAATAATATTCCATTATCTATGTCTACATCAGTATATTTATCCAACCTACTGAAGAGCATCTTAGTTGCTTTCAGGATTGAGAATTTAGAAAAAAAAGTTCAATAAACATCCAAGTGAGGGCTGTTCTATCTTTAAAAACCTCAAACTAATAATATGTTTTTATTTGTGGTCTGATTGTTCACCAATTATTTCTTAACCCCATTCAACCTATGTTGAAATCCACCAAGTGGTTAATATTATTAAAGTATAAAAATAGAAACATTAGTTATAACTGTGGTTATGTGATTTCTAGAGATGGTCCCAAGAATGCAGCAAAATCCAGATTTCTAGCAGGAGAATTCTGACATAAATAATCAAATTTCAAAGATAAAAGAAAAATATTGAAAAAGGCCATCATCACCAACCATCACATGGAAAGTCATAACTGTTTAAGAAGTTTATAAAATCTATACAAATTAAGTCATTAATAGAGAAAAGTAAAGGATTTAATGAGGAAATGTCAAAAGAAATTAGCAGATCATCAAATCCAAAACTTGGGCTACATAGATACATTTATCATGCAAAATATACCCCCTCCTACACTTGCATTTTAAACAAAATAATGACCTTTCCTTCATCCATGTTTTTTTTATAAAATGATAGCTCCCATCTTTGTGCTTGAAAAGTTAATAACTTTATAAAATAATCCAACTGTTAACATAAGCCTGATTATACTCAATGAAACCACATCATTAGGCCACTAACATATGAACTATAACTGAGTAAAATTATTTGATGATCGGGAGGCTGTGATTACTTTGGTTTTCTTGTACAAAAGCACAGGTTTGCTGAGGACAAAACATGACAGCACCTTTAAAAAGAACATGATCAATCCCTTCCCAGAACATGGTTGCTCTGGGAATGGCCATGCATGGTACACAGTGAGAAGGCAGAGCACAGGGTCCCATTACAAGAGCTGGGACAGCTGGGGGAATGTGACACCTATGAGCACATCTCACCATAGAATGCATTCTGAGGCCCTCTGTGAAGTCAACTGAGAAATCAGAATACTTTTCTGCAAGATAAAAATAGTAATCCACACCAGAAAGTGACTGAACCTGCACTTGCAATCTACTTAAATAATGGTCATAACAATTAGGTGAAGCTCAAAATGTTTCCCAATTTAAAATATTGCAGTTGCAAACAATTTTGAATACTTTTATTACTTTTCTTATTTACTTTCCTTTTAATGGATGGATAAGTTATTTGCTAAGTTATGTTAGAATTATTGAACTTAAGCCCATAACTGTAACAGGATCTGAGATTTTCTTTGTGCTATTTTAGTTAAATGTTTGTACTGATGGAATGATGGCTTTATAATAATAAGTCTTAAGAGTTTCTTCTCTACAAAAACTTAAACATAAAATGTTACATTCTGTGAAAGGCTACATGGTATAATTTTGAAGAAAATAGTTTTGCAAGCTTTATTCATTTTTTCTAAATTTAAGTAAATTTATTCTGAACATATTCTATTTTTAATTATAGAAATAATATATGGTTACTATACAATATGACTGTACAAGTAGCTTTAATACCTCGAATTCTCAAGTTATAAACAAGCTAACATTTTAGCGTGACTTATTTTATAATTTCCATAGTATATATATACATATATATATACATATATATGTATATATATATATATGTTCTTACATATACTGGATATGAAGGATATCCAATCAACAATACTGATACAGATTCTAGATGGTAACAGGATATTGAGCATTTCTTCATATCCTTCATAGCTGCTTTGACTTCTGCCTCTGAGAAATGTCTGTTCATTTCAGATGCCTATTTTTGAACTGGGTTTTTGAACTTGGGGAGGCTGATTTGTTTAAGTTCTTTATATATTGTAGATAATAGCCCTTTGGCTGATAAACAGCTAGAAAAAATTTTTTCCTATGTTGTTGGTTGTCTTTTAGCAGTGCCAGTGACTTCTTTTGCAGTGCAGAAGCTTTTCAGTAGGATGAGATCCCATTTGTTGATTCTTTCTGCTAGTTCTTGTGCTATAGAAGTTTTATTCATGAAGTCTTTGCCTAAGCCAATGTCTCCAAGAGTTTTGCCTAACCTGTTTTCTAGCAGGCTTATTGTTTCTGTTGTAATGTTTAAGTCTCATATCCATTGTGAATTTAGTTTTGTGCATGGTGAAAGACATAGGTCTAACTTTAGGTTTTGGCTGGTTAAAGCCCAGTTTTTC
Organism: Thryonomys swinderianus; assembly: GCA_004025085.1. NCBI lineage: Eukaryota > Metazoa > Chordata > Mammalia > Rodentia > Thryonomyidae > Thryonomys > Thryonomys swinderianus. Next base: position 11,374 of record PVIC010023901.1, read on the forward strand.
CAGCACCATTTGTTAAAGAGGCTGTCTTTCCTCCATTGAGGATGTTTGGCCCTTTTGTCACAGATAAGGTGGCTTAGTGTATCTGGGGTTGTGTATTTCCTTACTGATTTTTTGTCCAGTTAATCTGTCAATTTGTGACAGTGGAGTATTAAAGTCCCCTGCTGCTATTGCATTTATGGTTAATTGGCTTTTCATGTAGATGGTAACAGGCATCACGCTGTATGCTAAGCCAATGAAACATTTAACATCTTCACAAATGGAATTGTTCTTATGTGTCAAAAATAATTGAAATGCATCATTTTCAAAAATCAAATTTTACATAGAAATCTTTTCATTTTCACTGCCGAAGAAATTAGGATGATATGTTTACATAATCCACATTTTAATACTTCTCTTTCTTTCACAATGAATTCTCATAATTTCAAAACACTGGGTGTTTAAAAAAGGAGATTTGAGGGGTTTTCTTTCTTTTGTTATTCTTACTAGTAATATCTGAATTCTGAAAATAAGTGCTTTAAAATGATTCAGTCAAGAACAATGTTGAAGTAGGAAAAACTGGAGTGGATCATTATTTGTAGTCAAGAAGCAATCTCACTATGGTTGTCATCACTCACTGTACTTCAGTTAAAGTAGTGATACAAGACCCAAAATGAGAGAAAAGTTTTAACCCCTTGGCAAGATGGGCCATAGGAAATAGTCAATCAGTTAAATTGCACAGTAAAGAAGATTTTTACTGTCTCTGTCTATATAAGATCATATAGAATCTCAGATTTTCTCTTTTAACAGAAGTGACCTGCATATGTGCAGCAATTGTAGTGATAGCTGTGATTTATAAATTACGTAAACTCTACTCTGAAGGCATTGTCTAATTTAATCACCATGACTACCAGTAGGTTTTAATATCCCTTTTATAAACAAATACTGCAGGACCCTATGGATTTAAGTAAATTGCCTCACATCACACAACAGCACTCAAAATATCTTCATTTGAAACTCAGGGAATCTGGGGCCAGAACTTACATACTAACTAAGAAGCAATTTAACTTCTGCTCAATTACAAAGTATCCATAAACTCATTATCAACCAGCTACCAAAATGCCATGAAATTTTTAATAATGCAATTATCCATGTTAAACAATGCTGCACAGTGATGTGGGCACAATATTCTCCTTGTGATATTGGCCTTTAGCTTAAGCAATGGAGTCTCATTTCTTGACACAACTATTAATTTAGTAAGGGCCTACTGCATATTATATGTTGAAACATAGACATATGAACTATACACATGAGCATGTATAAAGATAATACTCACCTGGAGAAACTAATCTTTACTAGGCAGGGAAAATAAAATGTGTTCTAAAAAAGGAGTGGAACATATAAAATATTCAAATGGATGTATATATGACATGTAACAAAATTAAATAAAATTCTTGTCACTAAAAATGATCCAAGCAGCAAATAAATAACCATATTAAAAGTTCAAAATAAGGTTAAATACAAGCAGTGTAATGGGGGGAGGAGAAATTTGGAATGGAAAGAAGGGTCTAGACCAGAAATGTGTTTAATAACCACAAAATGGTGTATGGGACTGGGAGGCCACTCTAGAAGAGTCACACAAACAACAACTATGGACAGCTTCTGTTGAAACTGTACTGAAACAGTGACTATTTAGTCAATGCAAGTGTCCATTTTTATATTTCATGAAAGTAAGTTGTCCACTGATAGAGAACAGAGAACTTTGCAATTCTTAATTTGGCATATGAAAGTTCCTATTGAAAATTCAGTGTGGAGATTTCTTTAAAAACTAGGATTAAAGGTCCCATTTGACCCTGCTTTTCCTTTGCTAGGGATATAGATGAAAGAATTAGAGGATTCATACCACAGTGACATATATGCACCCATGTCCATAGATTCAGTTTGTGATAGCTAGATCTTGGAAACAACCCAAATGCCCACCAACTGGAGACTGGATAAAGAAGATGTGTTTATATAAAGAAGATGTGTGTGTGTGTGTGTGTATGCACACATACATATATACATATACACATATATATGTGTATATATATGAAGTATTACTCTGCCATAAAGAATAAATTCATGTCATTTAACCCTCAAATGGACATACCTTGAGGACATACTCATAAGTGAAATTAGTAAGTCACAGATGTGTAAATACCGTATCTTTTCTGTGATAGAGAATCTGAAGATGCAAATAAGTTCTAGAATGCATGACAGATATTGTGAAATAGAAAATATTCAAAGGTGAAAAAGAGGTATAGGTAAATAATGAGGGGAAAGAAGAAATATGATGTTAAAGAAAGAAAGCATACATATATGGGAATGGGGAGGTTATAGGGTGAGTAGGGGAATGGTTAAAAATGAGAATTAACTCATGTCATATACTGGTACAAATTCTCAATATTGAGTGTGATCATGATGTGTCTATAAAATGTAGCAATAAAGAATTGAATTAAAGAAGGAAAAAAAAAACTAAAATTATGATCATCGAGAGCTCCAGTTTCCTAATCTTTTATATTAATATTCTACACTTCTTTCCAGTGCATGCAATTTGGATTCTCTTAATTCTGTTACAAATACTGTAAGTAAACTAAAGAAGATACACAGAAGAGATTGACTACACAGTTTGACTGTACAGTACTTAATTTGTGAGTCAGGTGAAATATAACCATTCTATCTACCTATGCTACATGGCTTGGTGTTCATTTTGAACACAGGAAGACTACAAAGGCTATAGCAAACCAATCAAGAACTTGAAAAATAAATCTGAGATTCTAATATCCAAAATTAGTAAAAATAACACTCATCTTTGCATGACCAAGAATCCACCGCAACAAGGACAGTACTTGCACTCTTTCAATATTAAAGTAGAAAGCAGTAATATACCTTTAAGCATATTCACATGAATGAGTTCCTCTAGTCTCATGCTTTGATATTTCAGTAAAGGACACATATTGTAAAGCAATAACTGAAAATATAACTAAAATTGGTTTTCAGTGTTGATACATTTTTCAGAAGCCTAGTAGCCATGGCTTGCTACTGAGTTATATTTTGATCATCAACAATGTCTATACGACATTTAAAGTTATGATGTAGAAAATGAAAATAAGGAAATAAAAGTTATCAAATATTGTTTGAGAGGATAAAAATGGGAGATTACCATTTTACAACTGTCAAAAGAAATGATTAATTCTGTGTAATTTTCTATTTCCAGTGCCTGACACAATAGAATTAGATGAATAGGAGGCCATTGTCTTTATTCATTATTTTTAGAAGATTGTTAAAAGATGAAAATCTTTTGGAATTTTTATCCCTTTGTAAAACATTTATCCAAACACAATGAATCTCACAGAACACTCTACTCTTCCCATGGTAAAATGCTGTCAGAAGGACAAATTGGAGACATGGAGTCTAAACAGAATAGAAGAATATGGTTTTAAGTAAAGAGATAATGATTAGGGCCCGGAGGGTTAGCTCAGTGGTTCCAGCGCCTGCCTTGCAAGCGCAAGGTCCTGAGTTCGATCCCCGGTAACCACATATAATGCTTGGCATGGAGACAGGCCCACCAACAATCAATGCCATATACCACAATGCCGGATGTGGTGGCTCACGCCTGTAATCCCACCACTCGGGAGGCAGAGACAGGAGGATTGCTGAATTCGCGGGGGCTTGCCTGGGCACCATAGTGAGCTCAGGGCCAGCCTAAACTACAAAGCGAGACCCTGTCTCCAAAAAGCAAAAAAAAAAAAAAAAAAAAAAAAAAGATAATGATTAAGGAGACATGTCTGATTTTTGATGTTTTTCCTAGAAACTGGCATGAATTTAACATCAGAAAATAAAACTGATAATGAGCAAATCATTATATAATGACTTATACAATGGTAAAATCATATTATTACCTGTTATTAACCTTTACAGATACTAGAATTTTTAGCAGTTGTCCAATGGAATCCTTTCAGGATATGGTAGTCAAAGGTAATAACAAAGACATATGGCTGAATTAACTTAATCGGAAAATATAAACTATCAAGTAGATATCTACTTGTCAATTTCAGTATATATATTTTTGTCATTTTATAGTACTGTATATAAAGATATCTTATATATATAAACATAAAGAGGTATAGAGTATATCTGTATAGTACACATGCATGTCTTCTTTTATATAATGGGAATAGATATATACAGTCATGTCTTTGATGTTTGTATTGATGAATACAAATAAGACAATTCTTATAAAAATAAAATAGAGAAAAATCAGGTGGGGTACAGGTGCTCAAACCTATACTCCCACCATTTTAGGAGGTTGACACAGGACAATTGCAAGTTTGAGGCCAGCCTGAGTAATTTAGTGATTTAGTGAGATTCTACCCCAAATTAAAAATAAATAAAAGTTCTGGGGATGCAGTTCAGTATGAAAGCCTTGGATTGAATGAAAGAGAAGGATGAGGAGGAGAAAGGTTGCATCTGGATATGGTGGTACACATCTGTAATCCTAGCCTTTAGGAAGCTGTGGCAAGAAGATTGCAAATTGAAGGCCAGTCTGGTCTACCTACTAAGTTTGAAGCCAGCCTATATAGTGAGATCCTATCTTAAGAAAAATCTCAGTGAATCAATCAATAAATAAACTACATGAAAAAATGTGAAGATATTGCTCACAAATGTATATTTACAATTTTTTCACTTCTATTTGTGAATTATATGAAACCATTTTAGTAATAATAAAAAGATCTTGAAATTAATTCAAAATTTTGTAAAAAGGAACGTTTTACTCAAAACAATCTGTAAGGTAAGTGTTAATTTCCAGGGATTCAAATATTCTAAAGGAAGATTCCCTAGCTATTATAAATGTTTTCTTAAATTCCAGGTGTCTAAACATGACTACAGCTCATCTCTGTGTAATAGTAAAAATGTGAAAGATACGTTTGAAATTCTTGTGCCTAATTTCTCTTAAGTAAGTACTTCTATTCCTTAAAAATTGCTACATACATGCAAAAACAAATTTGAAGTAAACTTTGGAAATAAGCTCAGGAAAGCTGTGAGACCTTAGCTGAGTCACAAATAAGCACAGTCTCACTTTTATTATTTGCACAGTGAGTGTTCTAGCACTACATAGAAAAGTTCTTCCAGATCTACATTATGACACTGATATCACTAGCATGTGATTTTATCCTGTAGTGAAATTATTTGCACATTGTATTGAGAAACACTGTACTTTTGTCACTAAGAAGAATTACAGGGTAACATAAACTCTGTTCTTTAGTGTTTCCCAATTTTTCAAGGGTTCATTCTGAGGAAAAGTGAACTACATACAGAGATATACAACTGAAGAACCCTTAGTCTACATTTCTATTTATTACACAAACCACAATCTGTTTCCATGAGAGACTTTCGGGGTCCTTCCATTAGCAAATTGCTGGCATGATTTTTCTCTAAATGAGAATTATAAATTATACCTCTTAGTACTTTTCCTAAAGTACATTTTCTAATATTTAATTTATAAATCATTTCCCAGATGTATTAGTAATAAATGGCCAAAGGCGGCAGACAGGTTTCCAACAGGAAAGCCTCATGCTTACTGTTTACTGGGAGGCCTCATTAAAAAGGCATCAAGAGAAAGCAAAATACAAACAACCTTGTGAACCTTTGTAATTGGTCTCAAGGGGTATGTAACTCTCAAGATATTGATAAAGAAATGCCCCAGTCCAAAGTCCCCTGATTGTACAGAAAATAGCTACTTCATGATACACTGCTTTGATGAGACACTTGATAGAATCAGAGTAAAAGCAAAGCCCAAAAAATTAAAAAGCTACTTTATTTCACATTTTTTCTCCCTGAGATGATATTTGACATAAAATGATCATTATAATTCTTTGTAACTACATGGTATTCATAAATGAAGTCATTTAAAATAAATATGTCACAAGTATTTATCCTATGCACAGATATATACAAATATTTGCAACAGTAATGGTTATATGATAATAGGCACGGTAACCAACAATTTAGAGGCATCAAATAGGCATTGCTTCATAAAGGAAAGATTTATTGTAGTATATAGTGATTAATGTTTTAGTTTATCAGTTTCAAAATAATATATGTACTTAAGAAAATAAGATGTTCCCTTTTAGGGATAGATATAATTTTTCATGGTCGCATTTGCCTGTTATCTACTAAACATCAAATAGGACATTATGACAGATTTGAATGTTCATTTTTATCAAATAATGTAACACCATTTCCATCCTTTTGTGACCGGCAAAAGGAGTAATATGGCAAATGAGAGGCCAGGAAAAAAGACAAAGGTTTTGCTCCATGACACATGAAGCTAAAGTTGCAAAATCATAGATACATTAACCCTCTTTGTAAGTTTTTTCTATATTTTATGATAATTCTTTTTTTAAGAATATCACCCAGAGTGAAATAACTCTGTGGCAATTATGTTCCAAGAGTAATCAGATCACGGTCAATCCACAGCCCAAGTGCTTCATAAAAGTGATTTGGAAAAAAAAGAAGCAGCAGCTATCTGAAACTATGTCAAATCTCAGCAGGACCCTTTAGACATATTTGGAGATCTCAGAAGCTACTTGACAAGTGATTAATATCAAAATTTTATCTTCCTTGTTTCAAGCTAAGCAAATTACAACTAAATATAACTTCTGTCTTGGTGGACCTTCTCTCCAGATAAACACAAAGCTATACATTATTAATCAAACATATTTATTCCCACCAATATCAACACAATAACATGCAAGCCAAATTTTCTTCTGGTGAAGAAGAAAATCCTGTTTCATCTGTTTCATCACAAATCCTTTATCAAAATTCATTCAGTGTAATTTATGAGTCAGAAATGTAAATTACACTGTGCAGAAATAAACATCTAGAAAAGGGAAATTTCTGGAGTCCTAGCCCAGCTGTCAGGAGGTGGGAGAAGATGGAAAGGTACTGCTTCATCTTTCAGGAGTTTCTATCTGAGGATGATGAAAATGTTCTGGAAACAACACTGAAGTGTACAACCCTGTACATAGCCCCTGAGTTATATATGTCAAGTGGTTAAAAAGCCAATTTATATATCTTTTACCACAGTGTTTTAAAGTTACATTAACCTGTGTTTTGTTAGAGGTAGATGGGGTCTCAACTACTTGGGAAGCTTAAGCAGGAAGAACACTTGAGCCCCAGAGTTTGGAGCAAGGGCAGGTAAAATATGGAGACTCTGTCTCTTAAAACTTAAATAAATAGATGAGTATTTAAAATTGCACTGAAATTAGTATATATCATAATAGTAGCAATTTTGAGGATATACTACAGCAAAGGGTCTGGTAAGTGTTCACCTATCTCATGTTTAAAATTCAAAATAAGCCTCTAAGTACTAAGAATAGAAAAACTGAAGCTAAATTTCAATATAACCACATATTTTAATCGCAGAACCACATTCATATCATTCCAAGGGCACAGCTCTTAACCATTTCCCTGATTTATTACACATGCTTTTTCTGTAACCGGCTTTATATGTTAGGCTATTTTACAGATAAGAGAAAACAAGACTCAGCAACAATAGTTGACCTGGCCAAGATTACCAAGATCAATAATCAGAAACCACACTTTTAAATATTATACTTTAGGGGCAGGGATTTAGTTCAGCAGCACAGCACCTGCCTGTCAACTCAAGGTCCTGAGTTCAGTCCAGTATTTTAAAAAATTGTATTTTAGAATAAAACAAGTTGAAAACTAACATGGAAAATTTGTATATAGTCTTCATTCAAATTAACATATAACATCTCACAGAAACACAATTCAATTTTTAAAGCATCAAAAATATTTACAGAATGCTTCTACTTAGTGTTCTTTCCTGTTTTATGATAAAATACCAAGAAAAATACCGTGCCAGAAAATGGTTTTAGATTATCTCTCAAGCTGGGTTTCTCTAATGCTATCACAGAATTAGACTGGAGTTAGGAATTTTTACAAAAAGATCCTGTAACAAGCCAGGCACAATGACACACACTTGTAACCCAAGTACTCTGGGAGACTGAGGCAGAAAGATTGTAAAGTTCAGTTTCATCTGAGGAATTTAAAAAGATCTTATCTCAAAATAAAAATTAAAAATTGTCTGGGGATATAGCTTAGTTCAAAGGGGCTACATTCAAACCCCAACATCACAAAAACAAACAAAACAAAAATGCACAAAGAACAGAACAAGGGCACAGATGTCAACCAATCACATCAGTGATGATATGTAACATGATCATTCATTGAAGTGGCATCTTCTGGGCTATCCTAAGTTAAAATTTTCCCAATCAAAATTAATGAATATGTGAGAAAAGTTACCTTGAAAGCAAGGGAATTTCATTTTTCCTTTGAATTTTAACTATTATTTGTAGTATCCCTTATCATATCTGAAAAAAATCATACTTTATTATTCAAATGGCATTTTACTTCCTTTATTCTTTTCATAGTAACTAAGTAGAATTTTCTTACCTACAGAGGAACCATACCTTCTTTCATCTCTAATTCTATCCCTTTCCACCACGACAAACCTGTACCTCAGTATGGGCTCTGGGTATTTGTTTTATTATATGCATTAAATATAAAGTATAATTTGTACTTCATCAAGGCATTGCCAGTGTGGTTTGGCATACATCCTTCCTTTTTTTGTGCACTTTCGTACTTTTTAGTTCTAAACCTACTACAGGTTCATTGTGTACAATCTCTATTTTGTGCTGGAATCAGGCATTCCTACAAAGAGACTTTTGAGAATGATATTAAAATAGCAATATCTGAGGGCAAATTGTCCTCAATGTCACAGGACTGCCATCATTTCCAAGACTTCTCAGCACACAAAGCTTAGACGTACACACTATACTAACCAACAGTCCCAGCATTATATCCAGATGTCACTCCATTCTGAAACAGGATTGCAACTTAACACACAACTCAGGAAGGACTAAGGAGCAAATGGCAATAATATTAATCAAACAGAAGGTGCAATAAAGTAAGACTTTTGTAAAATGGAGTACTACTCTGCTGTAAATAATGAGAAGTTTCATTCATTTATGTGCAAATGGATACACCTTGAGGACACACTAATAAGTGAAATAAATAGATCCTAGATATTTAACTACCGTATCTTTTCTCTGGTATGAGAACCTGTAGATGTAAATGAGTTCTAGAATGTATTAATAGGAAATATTTTCCTATAAATAGGAAATATTCAAAGGGAATGTGGAGGGCGAACATAATGAAGGGAAGAATAAATATGATTCAGAAAGAAAAACAGCACGTATATAAGGGGTTGGGGTTGTGGGTTGGTAGGGATATGGGTAAAAATGAGAATTAACTTCTGTCATATACTGGTACAAATTCCCCAATGTTGAGTGTCATTGTGAGCTGTATGTAAAATGTACTAATAAAGAATTCAATTTGAAAAAAAATAAGAGCTTTGTATGCCTTATTAGGTAAAGGACTAGCAGGTGTTCTTTACACTCAGAAGAACACTGATACACTCTAAGTTACAAGACTTGGGGAATCTAAAAAAAAAACTTTTGAACTCAGAGCCTTAATTTCTTTTTGTATAAAATAGGAATAATTATCCCTAATCTATTAAGATACCCTCTTACATAATAAGTAATATGAAAGTATGGAGTAAGTTGTAAATCACATGGATTTAGGGGTAAATGACTATCTAGCTGGAAAATTCTTAGTACAAAAACCAACCACCTGAATATGCTAATGACAATTCTAGAAATATTCTCCCAGATACCCTTTTCAAATAAGTAGGAATTAAGATGCAACTGTGAATTGATGATGGAGTTAAGGTTATTGATCAGACAACTTTAAAATAGGTAGATCATCCTGGCTAGGTCAGTCAGTCAATGACTGACTGAAATAGCATGAATTCTTCCACCCTTCAGTTGGGACAAGCACAAAAAGTGACTGTTCACAGACTCAGGGATCTGAGCATTATTGCTCAAGAGTGACAGAGGGATATGCAGAAGGGATGGATGGTGGTATTTCTTTTTTTCTTCATGATGTTTGTTTCTTTTATGTTAAATACGTACTAGGTAGCTATTAAGGTGCTAGCAATGTTAAATGTATATAGTAATAAAACTGATTGTGGGGACTGGAGATTTAGCTCAGTGGTTCCAGCACCTGCCTAGCAAATGCAAAGTCCCTGGTTCGATCCCTTGTAACCACATACAACAATATCAGGCGTGATGACTCACATACACCAGCAATCAGTTTTACATACCACAAATGCCAGGCTTGGTGGCTCACGCCTGTAATCCCAGCACTTGGGAGGCAGAGGATTGCTGAGTTTGAGACTTGCCTGGGCTACATACTGAGCTCAGGGCCAGCCAGAACTACAAAGTGAGACCCTGTCTCAGAAAAGTAAAAATAAATTTAAAAAAAAACTGATTATGACTTTTTAAAAAAAAGTAGTAGAGGCCTTTAGAGAATCATAGAGAAATTGAAGCAGGAGAGATAAGCAGAAGTGAAGATTACAATGAAGTGTAATAAGAACCCTATCCACCAGTTTGGCTTTGAAAGGAACCAGAAATCAGGTATGGTGGGTTCTGCCTGCTAAAAATGATCTCTATTTTATAGCCAGCAAGGAAAGGAAAGCCCAGGCCTAAAGTCACAGGGAAATGAAATCTGTCAACAGCCTGAATGCAGCTCGGCACAGAATTTACCACATATCCCGGGTAAAAAAATAATGTTCTCCTGGCCCTCTGTGAGAACGTGGCAAAGATCCAAGCAGCACCCAAACTTCTGATCTGTGATCACTGTGAGTACATGAGAAGTACTACTGTTAAATTTTGTTAAAAAAATAGCAAAAAGTAGTGTACTGTATAGGTGAGGCATATTCATAAATCTGTGTAAAATCAACAGAAGGAAAAATATTCCAATCTGAAATTTTAATATTTAATCTATATCTCTTTTCTTTATGCCATATACTCAATTTTTATTTGACAGATGAACCCATAGTCACCCCTAAGCTGGCTGGTGTGGGAGACTCTACCACACAGAAAGAAGAAAGAGTTCAGCACTTGGCCTACATCTTTGAGACACGGAAAAGTGCTGTTAAATTCAGCTGCATGGGGGTTGTTGGGGCAGAATCCCAAGGGAAAGGGACAGCTGTTCATGAGCAGCGTTCCTCCAGCTCTTGCCTTGGTCGGTTTGTCAAAGCAAACCTGCTAGAGGTTCCCACGTGCCATGCCGCCGAGTGCACGTCACAGCCTCATCTCTGTCCAATTGTGTTTTATTAGACTACAGTCCAGCAGATGTTCTCTGCCCCAGGAGGAGCTCTCACACATTTTAAATTCCAAGTCCATGTCTTGAGAGAGATGCTCAACATCCAGGTACTTTCATGAGAGTGAGCAAAATCACTTCATAGGATTAAAATATTAAATCTCTTGGGCTTTGAGTTGAAATTTACCTGGCACTAGGATGAACAAACAGCCACACTAGTGTGGTCAAATATTAACCTTTGTGAAGTTTTTCAGTCTATCTGAAGACCAAACTGTCATTTGATATAGAAGCAATGGGTTGGGAATCCCCGAAGAAAACATCAAACTATGTGTATTATTCACTCTGAATAAAAAGGAAATTAACTCTCTTTCTTCTTGAGGTCTTGCTTCAAGCATTACTACCTCTATCAAACAACCCCCCAGACAAAAGTAGAAAAGTCAAATATCAGAAATGAATCATTATTTTACAGAAAAAAATGTAAAATAATTTATGTACAAAACAATGTTAAAGTGAAAACTATCTTCTGCTATCACAACTTTTCAAATGATATTCCAAAATATTCCCTGTGCCACATTATCTTCAATGTTGGAGAAATTTCTGTAGGTCAGCTAGAAAGATGCTATGGGTAGTACTCTGAGGGTAGATGCTGTACTACAATGGACATCATATAAGAAAGCAGGTGACCTGATTTCTGTATCTAGCTCCATTACTCATAGGCTCTATGACCTTGAAAAGCTTCTTCAGGTCTATTTTCCCATTAGTGTAATGAATAAAATAATCTCTAAGGGACATTTATTATCTGACATTTTGAGACTGATGCAATGCAAAATCTACCAAGTAGTATTTGTTGACTGTAATTTGGTCAAATTTGGAATATAACTGAACTCCACAACATACAGTGATAAAAGTAGTAACATTCTCGTTTGGCATAATTTAAAGGTTGAAAGTGTAGCAAAATACATTAAATGAATGTTAACCACACTCTAAAATATTGTCTGTGCTATTTATCAAAACATTTACACCTATCCTGTAAGATGTTCATTAGAGAGTTATGATGAGGTTCCCTAAAGCATTAATTTTTATCCAGAGGGAGGTATGTAATAGAAGTATGCATATTCCCTCAGAACATGGGAATTTGAACAATATATCTCCTACTGTGTACAGTATAGTCTAAATAACTTCAAGGTAATCATTGGAAAACTGGGAATTAAAGTCATTACAAAATTATTTTCTTACACGCATGAAAGTTCATACATTTTGTTTATAAAATAGTGACCATGACCTTTTTCCATCAACACTCAGAATAGTCATGCAGAAAACATTAGTAATTAATGAGCTGGGCACAGTGCTGCATTTGTGTTATCCCTGTACTTTAGGAGGCTGAGACAGGAGGATCACAAGTTCAAGCCAGCCCACAAAACTTAGCAAATGAATAAGAGACTCTGCCTCCAAAATTAAGGGGAAGGGGAGAGGGAGGGGGAGAGGGAGAGGGGGAGAGAGAGAGAGAGAGAGAGAGAGAGAGAGAGAGAGAGAGAGAGAGAGAGACACAAAGAAAGAAAGAAAGAGAGAGAGAGAGAGAAAGAAAGAAAGAAAGAAAGAAAGAAAGAAAGAAAGAAAGAAAGAAAGAAAGAAAGAAAGAAAGAAAGAAAGAAAGAAAGAAAGAAAGAAAGAAAGAGGCTTGTATATATACTATAGTGTGTAGGTTTGGGGGTTCAATCTTTAGTACTCACCCAAAGAAAGAAATACTGATGTTTTAGAAAAACTTCTTAGCAAGTCTAATTACATGTATTTACTTGATTTATTGAACTACTGCTTAAAGATTTCATCATCTTATTTACTTCCCTGTCTGTCATTGGATTATGAATATACCCCAGACAGTCAGAGAAAGGTATGAAGATGGTGATTCCAAAAATCTCAGAGTGAAAGTAATCTTGAATTTAAGAAAAGAGAAAGGACACCATGAACAAAACAGGAAAATTTTAAAATAAAATGCAAAAAGTTGTTACAGTAGAAACACTGAAGGTGGAAAGGTGTGCTTCATGTCACGGATGAGCAGGCGAACTCTGAAAAGAAGTTGAATTTTGCCAGCAAAAAGTTGCTGCATTACTGAGGGCAGGGAACATGTAAACCCCATGGATCTGATGTTCAGCCTACAGCAGTTAGTTACATAAATATTCCCCAGGAAGACCAAACCCTTGGTTATTCACAGTTTTCTTAGCCACACACATCAGATTATAATATGTGATGCACATAATTATTTTTATCCTTGAAATATTCCATGATTAATTTAATCATTCATATCTATTGATTCCACTTGAAGGAAAATGAGGAGTTATTCTTTACCAGGAGAATTCCACCACGGCATGATTATGTGTTGACCTAATAATGATGAAATGATTTGGTTCTTATTCTTCATTGAGATAAATATACATTTATATAAGATTCATGGTTATTCTACTTAAAATCCATGTAATAGATCAAATCCATTATTACTCCAAACTAAAATTAATTGTAATGATTTTTAGAAAAGCATAAGCCCTTGAGATATATAACAGGTGAATATGGTAATACACTTATTAACCATTTACTATATTAATGAAAATACTAAATATTTTACTTATATAATATCAATCAACACACAATTTAATGAGACAGATAATTTTAACTTCATCATTGAAAAATAGGGAAGAGCATGGGCTCATGGAATTTATATAACTAGTATCAATTAGAAAGAAGTGTAGCTTATTTTTGAAAATAGCTTCTCATTCTTGTCTGAAGTCACAAATGAATCCTAACATATCCCACGAGAAAAAAAAATCAATAAAACCATGAGCTTAGTCTTAACTGCTTAGAGAAGTTATAATGGCTCAACATTTGGTGTCTTCTTAGAGAAGACACCATGCAATGAAGCCTGAGGAGGCATAAAATGTTTAACGCTTCACATGACCAATGTGTAGAAATCTACACTAGCCAGGGCAAGGACACAGTAGAATAGCAAAAGTGACACAGATAAAGGGAAAAAAACACAGGGCTTCAATCAGAAGACTATCCCTAATTTCTTCATTTTCCCAGTTCCCTAGTTTAACAGTTCTTTCTTAGATTATTGATCAAGTTTAGCTAAAATGATGATCCTACTTTCTAGAACTCATTTGCATCTAAAGGTGTTCATGCCAGAGAGAAGATCTGGAAATTGTCTATCTGTGATCTATTGATTTCACTTATTAGTATATCCTCCAGATGTCTCCATTTGCACCTAAATGGATCGATCTTGTCACTCTTTATGGCAGAGTAATACTCCATTTTGTAAAAAAACCACATCTTCTTTATCCACTCTCCAGTTAATGGACATTTGGGTTGTTTCCAAGATTGAGCTATCACGAACTGAGCTGCTATGAACAAGGGTGTACATCTGTCTTTCCAATGTGAGTTTTTAAATTCTTTTGAGTATATTCCTAGCAGGGGAATAGCAGGGTCAAATGGGACCCGTAGTCCTAGTTTTCTGAGAAATCTCCACACGGATCTCCACAATGGTTGCACAAGTCTGCAATCCCACCAACAGTGTAGAAGGGTTCCTTTCTCCCCACAGCCACGCCAGCATTTATCGTTGCTTGACTTTGTGATCGCAGCCATTCTTTGTGGAGTGAGGTGGAATCTCAATGTTGTTATAGAGTGGAATATTTCTATAGGAAACTTGGTGTGGGAATGTGATGAGGGGAAGGAATAAATATGATACAGAAAGAAAATAAAAGAGCATGTATAAGGGGGGAGGAGGGGGGAGTGGGTAGGGATATGGGTAAAAATGAGA
>PVIC010023902.1:0-26475 GCA_004025085.1 Thryonomys swinderianus
ATTCCAATTTCAAATGTTAAAATTAGAATAATATGTACATCAATCAAGGAAGAACAGCAAAATAAGAAATAACAACTGGTAATTAGCTTTAACTGATACTGAAATTGGCTTTAAGTTAACCTGTACTGTCTCCAAAAAGGGAAGCTATTGACATTTTGGATGAAGCGATTCTTACTCCTACAGTCTCTGCATTGCAAAACTTTTAGTATCCCTAGCCAATAGTCTGTTTCAGCCCAAAGATAATTCCAAACATCCTGTCTCCACTCCTGGCCTATCTGAAAACCACTACATTAAAGGGATCAAAATAAAATAGGTCAATATAAGCCTGAGAGAAAATCTGGGTGAGGTTAAATAACAGATGAAAATCATCCTGCCAACAGGAAAACTATGTACCCTTGTGGTTGAGAGCCATGCTTCCAATCCCCAGCCGTGACCTGCTTAGTTCCTAGCAAAGAGCAGCCAGGAGTAGGGTGGCATCTTCTCTAGGAAACCTGACCAGCTCAAGAAAGACCTGCTGACAACTTAGATTTCCCAATGAAATGTTCCAACAATATCATGTATGATGAGAATGTCAACAAGTCTCAGCCACTTCCATGGCAACCAATCAACTGTTCAGTTCCTCTTTTTTGAGACAGGGTCTTCCTTTGTAGTTCAGGCTGGCCCTGAACTCACTATGTAGCCCAGACAAGCCTTGAACTCAGCAATCCTCCTGCCTCTGCCTCCCGAGTGCTGGGATTACAGGCATGAGCCACCACACCCAGCACTGTGGTATGTGGTACCGAGGATCAAACTTGGGACCTTGCGCTTGGCAGGCAGACACTGTAACCATTGAGCTAAATCCCTGGCCCTTAGTTCCTTACTCTTGAAACAACAGAAAAACAGATGAAGGGGATTATACTCCAAAATATGTCTGTTTAGCATATTGGTTTTTTTTTTTTTGGCTTTTTGAGACAGGGTCTCACTTTTTAGTTCAGGCTGGCCCTGAGCTCACTATGGTGCCCAGGCAAGCCGCCGCAAACTCAGCAATCCTCTTGTCCCTGCCTCCGGAGTGCTGGGATTACAGGCGTGAGCCACCACGTCCGGCATTGTGGTATGCGGTGTTGATTGTTGGTGGGCGTGTCTCCACGCCCAGCATTCTATGCGGTTACCGGGGATCAAACTCAGGACCTTGCGCTTGCAAGGCAGGCGCCGGAACCACTGAGCTAACCCTCCGGCCCAGCATATTGGTTATTTTGGACAGAAGGCAACTGAGAAACAGCTGATGTGGGAAGGGCTGTGTTCATCCCTTCTGCCTATAAGTAAGGAATAAATTCCCCCCAACAGGTACTGCCAGAGCCAGAAAAGAACATAGCAGAAAATAGCTGCTATGGTTTGAGCATGTCCCCCAAATTCATGCGTTGAAAACTCCATTGCTGGGTAGTAGTGTAGGGAGGGAGCCTGATGAAAAGCAATCAGTGTTATCACCACAGACAGGGAGTCGATAGGCAGATGAGTTTACATGAACAAACCCTACTAAAATAACCCTCCTCTCCCTTTAGGTTCCCCCATGGATTTCCCGCACTTACTGCTCCTGGAGGTCCAGGTCCCTTTTCTTGCCTAATCCTATCTTATAACTGAGTGCCCTTTATTAAAACGGTGTATGTAAGCCCTGGAGTCTAATGGCATCTCTGGGGTTCTCACTCCTTTTCTATGAAGCCTCAAAGCATAAAAAGTATTGATACTAAATAACATTTATTACTCTTCTAATGTCAATCTGTCTTATTTTGACCTAATTTACAAAATCTAAGAGGTACAGAAGAAAGTTCTTTCTTCCTTACAGTCATATATTACCAGCTACCTGAAAAAAATGTCTTCCATGTGAAAGACAAAGAACAAAGCAAACTGAAAAATACCCTGGGAGATAACAGACAAACAAGAAAACTTGCAGAGAGATCAGTATCAATGTACAGCTCAGCAGTGCAGTACTTCTCTTGTGTGTAAGGCCCCAGCTCAACTTCCAGCTCTACCTTAAAAAATCTGTGTCAGGTAACAGAGAAAACAATGATCACATGACAGCAGGTGACCATGAAACATAAGCACTGTGCTTAACAACAACAACAAAACAACAACAGACCAGTTGGAAATTAACACGCCAGGAAAAATAAAATTCAACAAAGGATTCAGAGACAAAATGGGGAAAATCTTCCAAACAACAGACAAAATGATTTAACAGAAGAAAAGACCTGATCATTGTCCAATGTTCAAATAATAGTAGTTTCAGAAAAAAGAACAGAGACAAAGAAATTATGAAACAGTATTTGCTGTAAGGGGTGATGTGGTGGGACACAACTATAGTTCCAGCTGCTGGGGGGGCCAAAGCAAGACAATCACTTACGCCAGGAGCTTGAAGCCAGCCTGGAAAACCCAAAGAGAAGGTGTCTTAAAACACAAAAAATAGGAAAGAAGAGCTGCTATGGTTTGAGCATGTCCCCCAAAATTCACGCCTTGAAAACTCCGTTGCTGGTACAGGAAGGGAGGGAGCCTGATGAAAAGCGATCAATGTTACAATTAGGTAGCTAATGTTATCCCGGACGTGGGTTCCCGAGGAAGCAGCACAAGGGCATCTCGAGATGCCAGCGGAGCCGGAGCAGGAGCTTCCCCTGCTTTCCCAACCACGAGTCCCATCAACTTCTACGGTACATCAACTGCCCACTCTGTGTTCTCTGTTAGAGCAGCAGACAATGGATCAAGACAACATCCGAGGACAGGGGCTTCCCCGGACTCACACAGACCATCCGGGAAGCAGCACCACATCGTCATGAAATTTCAGAACAAAAGGAATCAGAGAAGATCCCACAAACTCAGAAAGAAAAAAGCAACCCATGTGCAAAAGCCAAGGAATAAGACTGACTTAAATTTCTTATAAAAACCTAAAACATTGTTGAAGGCCAGGGCTGCTGGCAGTAAAAACTTGTAATTCCAGCTCTTGGGAGGCTGAGGCAAGAGAACTGCTGCAATTTCATGGCCAGCCCAGGCTACACAGTGAGTTTAAGAACAGCCTGAACTATATACCTAGATCCGGTATCAAAACAAACAAAACACTGTTGGGTGTTATCTTCAAATTCCTGGAGAAAAACTGTTTCCAACCTAATATTCTCTACCCAGCCAAACTATCACTCAGGTGTGGAGGTAGAAACATATCTTCACATGTGTAATCATTTCTTTCTTTCTTTTCTTTTCTTTTTGAGACAGTCTTGCTTTGTAGTTCAGGCTGGCCTTGAAGTCACTATGAAGCGTTCAATATTTTAAAAAACTAACCTCTTGCTCTCAGGAGGAGCCTAGATTATGTTGTTCACTAAGATGAGGAAACAAGGCAAGAAAAGACAGACATACAACACAAGATACTGAGGCTATAACCCCAGAGACAGACAAACAGAACCTGCAGGGTGACTGGAGAGGAAGACAGCTGGGACATAACCATATGCCAGGCTTAGAGGGTAACAACCAATAGCAGCACAGCCCGGAAGCCTCCCGCCAGCACTTCTCAATAAAGGATGAAACTGACTGAAAAGAGAACTAAAACTGATAAAGAGCCTGAATTAATGATCATTTCATAAAAAACTAAGTAATTAAAAAAAAAACCCTTACATCTAGGCGAAATTTTGTGCAGAAAAGTAAGCAGTTTTACAAAAGGCTCATATGTAAGTAAATTTATAGATCTATAATAAAGAGAAATTCCAAGTATTTAAATAAACCAAATAAAATAAAATTCAGATACAAACAAGAATATCTACCTTTAAAATATAAGTTAAAAGGCAAGAACTAATTTTTTTCTAAAAAGATATGACACTGAATACTATAATAATATATGTTCTCTAAAGTAAACAGAACAATACAAAACAAGGCAAAGAAGAAAATTACCCAAAACCTTAATATTCAGATATAAGAAAACATTATTAAATTTTTGTAGTGTATCTTCCAGTTATTTTTTTATGTGTACAAAGATAATTTTTAAACCAAAAATTAATAATTCTTAATATAGTGTCATGGATTTGAAAATCTTTAGCTGTCATTAAATATTCTTCCATAACATAATTTTTATGTCTACATCATAATTCATTACACGAAAGTCTTAACAGAAGAATTAATTTTTCTAATGTTGAGTGCTGGCTATTGATTCTAAAAAAGTACAACATAAGTAAGTATACTGTACAAAGCAAAGAACTATGGGATTTCTGCTCTAAAAATTCTGTGACCTTCTTAAAGATTAAAAATGTTCCTTCCTACAAATGTTAAGTCACTAAAAGAAATAAAATCAAAACCACAGGTTTTATTTTGGGAGCTTTGTTTATCTTGATAGTGGTAGTGATCATATGACTACATATGCCTGGCAAGCTTCATAAAGTATACATTAAAATAAATTTGATGATTATGAATTGTACTGCTACACACTTGAGGGACACATACCAATTTTCAGTAGGTGCAAAGATTTTTTAACACATATTTGAGCCAGTCAGTAAATTCAGATAGAAGTTTAAATTGGTTTTGGATGTAAATAAATTTCACACTGAGAGGCTACCAAAGAGTATAAACAATTAAAAGAGATGAAATCAATGATGTGGAAAACAGAAAAATAGAGAAAACCAATAAAACTAAAAGTGATACAGTGTAAAGGCCAATGAAATTTATAAAATTTCTAACAAAATTAAGAAAGCAAAACAAACCCAATGTCAGGAATAAAAGAGAAGATATAACTACAAATATCAACAATACTTAAGCACACAAGAAAGGGAGCTCAGGGACAATTTATATAAATCTGACAGCATAGGCAGATAAACCAAGTCCTGGAAGTACTACCAAAGAAGAGAGTGAAGAAAGAGTAAAAGAGTGAATCTGAGTGGTCTATTTCTGTTAAATAAATTGACGTTGCGCTAAAGAATCTTCTAAAAAATAATTTGCCTGGCCTACCTTTCTCCAGAACAGTCCAAGAAACATTTCAAAATAAAACAACACAACACCAATTCTATATTACCTCTTGGAGAAAATAGAAAAGTAAGCCATATTCTCAAGCTTATTTTATAAGATCAACATTATCCAGATACCAAAACCAGAAAATGAAAAAAAAAGTACTAATATTCACCAGGAATAAAGGCAAAAAAGGCAGGAATGTTAACAATGAAATTCAAAAACATATACCCTGACTAAATTAGGTTTATCTCTGGAGTGTAAGGTTGGCTGAGTAATGTATCACATTAATAGTCGAAAGAAGAAAACACGATCATATGATTAATGTAGAAAAGAAAATTAACAAATTTCAACATCCACACATCATGAAATCCCCCAGCAAGCTTGCAGTAAAATATTTCTGCGTGAAACTTATAGCTAACATAATATTTACTAGTGTTCAAGATGCTTTCTCCCTAAGACTGTGAACAGACCAGAATGACTACGCCTACCAAACACTGTATCAAAAGCCCTGACCAGTTTAATAATGTAATACAAAAGAATAAAGGCAGATGGGTTAGACAGAGATAAAATTCCTGCTCACAAGGGCCCCTACTCACAAATGACATGACTGTTTAGGTAGGATAATCCAATTAATGAATAAATGCTCTAATTACTAAACTGACACACACAAATATATTTATACTAAGAATAAAAAGAAATTGAAATATAAAACTCCACTTATAAAACTTCATACCCCAGGGCCGGAGGTTTAGCTCAGTGGTTCCAGCACCTGCCTCGCAAGTGCAAGGCTCTGAGTTCGATACCAGTAAAAAGGTCATACCCCAATGTCTATTAGCAGCACAATTTACAACAGCTGAATTTTAGAGAATAAGCCTATATGTCTACCAAGAGATGAATGGATAAAGAAAAAGTAGTAAAAGTATACACAATTTAGTACTGCTTGGCTAAAAAGAATATATTTGAGTCATTTAGAAAATGGATGTACCTTGAGACCAAAATGCTTATTCACATATAGAAGCTGAAATGTCGACAACTTAATCTTGAGAACAACCAAAATGCCCATCAAGAGATGAGACAAAAAAGATGTTTTTTTTTCATAAAATGGAGTATTACTCTGCCATAAAGAATGATAAATTTGAGCCATTTATATTCCAAAGGACATACCCTGAGGACATACTCGTAAATGAAATAAACAGGACACAGATGTGTAAATACCATATCTTTTCTCTGGTATGAGGAACTGAAGGTTTAAATGAGTTCTAAAATGTATGACAGGTATTGTGAATAGTAAGAAAGTATTCAAAGGAAAAATGGAGGGTAGGGGTAAGTAAAGGGAAAGAAAAAAGTTGATGGTTACAAAAGGAAACATAGGGCCGGAGGATTAGCTCAGTGGTTCCAGCACCTGCCTCACAAGTGCAAGGTCCTGAGTTCAATCCCTGGTAACCACATACAATGCTGGGCATGGAAACTCACGCCCAACAGCAATCAATACCACATACCACAGTGCCTGGCGTGGTGGCTCATGCCTGTAATCCCAGCACTCAGGAGGCAGAGGCAGGAAGATTGTTCAATTCCAGGATTGCCTGGACTACATAGTGAGCTCAGAGCCAGCCTGAACTACAAAGCGAGACCCTGTCTCAAAAAAAAAAAAAGGAAGGGGAATGGGAAAAAAGTCGTGTTACATACTGGTACAAATTCTCAATGTTGATTGTGATCCTAACATGTATATAAAATGTATCAATAAAACCAGTTTTAAAAAATAAATTATAAAAAAAAGAAAAAAGAAGCTGAAATATCACATGGTTTCTCTATATGAGAGACCCAAAGTATAAGTATTTCAAAGACCAAAATGAAATATACTGGGAAAAGGGGAGACAGATCTTTTCAATCAGGAAGGAGATTTAGATACGGAGGAGTAAAGGGCCCAGAAAAGGGAGGGAAGAAGGACTGAACTGTGGGATGTATACGAAGCAAGTCCCCAAGATGTATCCATTATATATCGCCAGGCTGTCCTAAACAAGTTCACCCTCCCGATAAAGTACCTAGCAACAGTCTAAAATCCTGAAATCCTGAAACACTATAATCTAAAACTCTGAAAATTACTACTGATTAAGGAAATGGAATGAACCCAAATTGGGACAAAAGACTCCACCTAGCAAAGACATCTATTCTACCCCAAATTCACTTACAAATTAATGCAGCTCCAGTCAAAACCCTCATAAGGATTTTCACAGATAAGTGGCCTGACATAGACCAGTAAATTAAAATAGCCAAAATACTTCTGAAAAAGGAAAAATAGAAAAATCACATATTTGATTTTAAAACTCCTAGAACCAGGGATGCACCTCAGCAGTGCCACAACTGCAGGGCAAGCTCCAGGTCCCCAGAGCAAGTGCGGGAGCAGGAAGGGGAGGCACTGCCCTCTCTCAGAGACAGGGAACTGACGCCACACTGCCAGGAAGTCAGCGCCCCTGTGGGTAAGGGATGTGCCCAGAGCTCTCTGGCCAGACACACAGCAGGCGCTAGATCGAAATGAAATTCAGAACTAGAAAAGAATTCAGAGACACTTTCATCCAAACTTTTACTTCATGCGTATTTTTTAAATTTAATTGAATTCTTTACTGGTACATTTTATATACATCTCACAATCACACATAACATTGGAGAATTTGTACCAGTATATGACACAAGTCAATTCCCATTTTTACCCACATCCCTACCCACCCACGCCTCCCCACCCCCTATATACATGCTCTTCTTTTTTCTTTCAGAATCATATTTATTCCTTCCCCTCATTATGTTCCCACACCAAATTCCCTTTGGAAATTTCCCATTCTACAAAAACTGTCATACCTTCTAGAGCTCACTTACATCTACAGGTGCTCATATTAAAAAGAAGATCCAGTATTTGCCTATCTGTGATCTATTTATTTCACTTATTAGTGTGTCCTTAGGTGTATCCATTTGCACATAAATGAATGAAACTTGTCATTCTTTATGGCAGAATAATACTCCATTTTAAAAAACACACATCTTCTTTATCCAATCTCCAGTTGATGGGCATTTGGGTTGTTTCCAAAACTGGGCCATCATGAACTGAGCTGCTATGAACAAGGGTGTACATATGTCTTTCCAATGTGATTTTTAAAATTCCTTTGAGTATATTCCTAGCAGGGGAATAGCAGGGTCAAATGGGACCTCTAATCCTAGTTTTCTGAGGAATCTCCACACAGATCACCACAATGGTTGCACAAGTCTACATTCCCACCAACAGTGGAGAAGGGTTCCTTTCTCCCCCACAGGCTCGCCAGCATTTATTGTTGGTTGATTTCACAATAGCAGCCATTCTTTGTGAGTGAGATCAAATCTCAGTGTTGTTTTCATCTGCATCTCTCGAATGACCAGTGATGTTGAACATTTCTTCATATGCTTCTTGGCTGCTTTGACTTCTGCCTCTGAGAAGGGTCTGTTCATTTCAGATGCCTATACTCCCACAACTACTATACAGATTCAATGTAATTCCAGTTGAAATTCCAACACTATACTTCGCAGAGCTAGAGAAAATAATACAAAAATTCACCTGGAACCACAAGAGACCTAGAATAGCAAAAGCAATTTTAAGCAACCAGGACATGGCAGGGGTATTACAATCCCCAACTTAAAACTCTACTATAAAGACACTGTGATAAGAACTGCATGGTACTGGCAAAGTAACAGACCCGAGGACCAGTGTAATAGATTAGAAGATCCAGAAACAACCCTGGATACACTAAGGCACCTCATCTTTGACAAAGGAGCCAAACATCCTCAATGGACGAAAGACAGCCTCTTTAACAAATGGTGCTGGAAAACTGGGCTTTAACCTGCCCAAAACTAAAGCTAGACCTATCTCTTTCACCGTGTAGAAAACTAAATTCACAATGGATTCGAGACTTAAACATTAAAACAGAAACTATAAACCTGCTGGAAAACAGCTTAGGTAAAACTCTTGGAGACACTGGCTTTGGCAGAGACTTTATGAATAAAACCTCTACAACACAAGAACTAGCACAAAGAATCAACAAATGGGATCTCATCCTACTGAAAAGCTTCTGCACAGCAAAAGAAATCACTGGTACCGCTAAAAGACAACCAACAACATGGGAAAAAATCTTTACTAGCTGTTTGTCAGACAAAGGGCTATTATCTACAATATATAAAGAACTTAAATCAGTCTCCCCAAGTTTAAAGACCCACTTCACGCATATTTTAAACCAACGAGGAAAGAACCCTGTGCTGCGCCCTGCCTGGCAGAAGAGCTGCAGGGAGAAACACCCCTGTGCCCGTGACTTGCCCACAGCGCCTGCCCGGCCCAGCAGCACTCACAGACGCATTGGCTCACTGCACAGAGACAGACACCAGGCCCTGCTACCCGGGAGGCACTGGGATGCTGCAGCTCTGTCCTGAAGTAATTAACTCAGGAAATTCAACTACAGAAGCCTCACAAAAGGAAGAGACTAGGTAGAAGGCGCAGAACGAGGGTGGAGGGAAAGACGGAAAGATCTGCAGATGAGCATTTTGGTCTGTGCGAGAGAAACTTCCCTGCCTCCCCACACTCAGCGGCAGGCCCTGAAGTAGGCGCGAGACTGCGGTCGAGGTCTTCTGTCCTTTGTTGTTTCCTCCCGTGCCATCATCACGCCAGCACCTCGCCCAGCTGCACGAACTGAATTCTTGCCAGGTGTGGTGGCACACACCTGTCATCTCAGCACTCAAGAAGTGGAGGCAGGAAGACTGCCAGGAATTCTAGGTCAGCCTGGGCTGTAGAGTGAGACGCTATCTCAAAAAAATAAAAACAAAACACCCCAACCCCCCCCCCAAAGAATTTAATCCTTTCCATGTACATCACCTTCCATATAAAACTTTGGCCAGCATTTTTTTTTTTCCTCTTTGGTACTAAGGATTGAATGCAACGCTTTCATACTGAGCTACTTCCCCAGCCTTTTTAAATTTCTTCTTCTTCCTCCTCTTCCTCCGTCTATTTCTCTTTCTTCTTCCTCCTCCTCCCTTCTTTTTTTTTAAATAATGAGACAGGGTGCCCCTAAATTGGCCAGGCTGGGATTAGATTTGGGACCATCTTGCTTCAGCCTCCCAGAATCAGGATTATAGATACGCCACCACATCCTGCTAAGCCAACTTCTTAATATGGTAATAGGATCTCTGTCCTCAAGGGGTCTGCTCATTTACTGGGAATAAGAGCCCAACTGGGGAATAAAATGCCCACAAAAATATGTACTGCAGGGGCTAGAAAAGAAACTCCTGTGAGCTGAAACACAAAGGGAACAGATTCCGAGAGGAACAAGCCGGGGAGAGGCCTCCTGAAGCAGAAGCAGGGTGGTTCCTGTGACCACAAGCTCGGCTCAGGGAATGGATTTCAGGCCTGAGGGCTGTGTCTGAGCCAGCAGAGATAAGGCTTCCACAGCGCCACGCCAGCGTCAGTGGGCAAAGCAGGCTTCCGCAGGCAGGAGAGAGCGGGACACTATGTCTAACAGGGCGCCACTGGGGTGGGGGCGCCCCTCAGCTGCAGTCGCAGCGGGTGTGGTATGGGGACACAAGCAGGACCAGCACACGCTCTAGGTCTGGAAGAGCCCGCCACGAGTGCGTGCCACACTCCGGTGAGCCATGGGCCGCGAACCCTGTGTGGCCTGGACCTGTGTGAGTCACCACACTCTGTGGAGTTTGCCCAGTGATGAAGCTGCCCGACACAAACTTCTCAGAAAATATCTGTGTCATTAAGAAATAACACGATTGGGGGGCCGGAGGGTTAGCTCAGTGGTTCCAGCGCCGGCCTCGCAAGCACAAGGACCTGAGTTCAATCCCCAGTAACCACATATAATGCTGGGCGTGGAGACACACCCACCAATAATCAACACTGCATACCACAATGCCGGATGTGGTGGCTCACGCCTGTAATCCCAGCACTCGGGAGGCAGAGACGGGAGGATTGCTGAGTTCCCAGCGGCTTGCCTGGGCACCATAGTGAGCTGAGGGTCAGCCTGAACTACAAAGCGAGACCCTGTCTCAAAAAGCAAAAAAAAAAAAAAAAAAAAAAAAAAAAAAAAAAAAAAAAAACCATGATTATAATCAGAAATTTGAAGGTACTTATTAAAGAAAGAGCTGATGAACAATGGAGGGTGGTTCCTCAGAAGGAGGAAGGAAGGGAATCTGCACACAGGGCCGGGCTTTTGGGGGGACAAACATTCTACACTGTGGCAGGAACGAGGGGAAAGAAAGGTAAGACTTGGGGAGCGAGCCTATGGGGCACCAGAATCTTCAATGTTAACCAAACCCCAGCAGATTAAAAAAATTTAACATGAGGAAGAAGCAGAGGCTGTGATATGGGGTTCTTTGGGGGCTTTCATAAAAAAATTTTTTTTTGAGATAGTGTCTTACTAAGTTGCCCAGGCTGTGCTTGAATTTGCAACCCTCCTGCCTCAGCCTCCCAGAGTTCTAGGATCACCAGAGTATTGGGACTATAGATATGCACCACCGTGCCAGCTACCTTTGTCTTAAACATGATAATACCATTAGTATTTTTATACCTTGGATGAGCAAAGACAGAAGGAAATGTACTTATCAAGATGAAGCAAGAAACATGGTCTCTTGAGACGCCCCAGAGCTCAATGAGAAGGTGAGTAAATTAGGGGAGAGTGACAAGATAAAAGGGAAAGACGAAGCACAGTACTAACCAAATCCAGTGCAAACAGAGGTACTAAAGGCCCCAGCAATCAGTACCACACACCACAGTACCGGGCATGGTAGCTCACGCCTGGAATCCCAGCATTCGGAAGGCAGAGGCAAGAGGAATGTTGAGTGTGAGGCTTGCCTGCACTACTAGTGACCTCAGGGCCAACCCGACCAGCCTGACATAAAACAAGACCCTGTCTCAAAAAAAAAAAAAAAAAAAAAAAAGGTACTAAAAACTGCCATAGAGAAGAAAACTGCTCGCCGAGTTTTTGACAAGCACTGGGATCCTCAGTGAAGCTGTGCTAGACAAAGCGGGGAAGCCCATTAAAAACAAAGAGCAGAAAGCACAACACAGACACTCGTGCCAACCAATGCCCAAGAGACCTTAAGAAAAGAAATTCACAGTTGGGGTTAAAGTAGCCTCTGGCTGAGGGCTGGCCCCATTCCCAAAATGTGAAATCTAGGAAAAGAAGAGAGGGAAGTATAAAAATATGATCAAATTAGAAAACAGCAAATTATACTACACAGAAGTACAATTTACCACTGGGCAGGCTCCTCTGCAAGACTCCTAAAGGACACAGAACCAGGCATCACCTTTAATGCTCGGCATGAGAGGAGACCCTCAGACAAGGTGCTCCCAGCACTACCCAAGGCACCAGCAAAGCACCGGCAGAAGTATACCAGGTACACAACACACTGCTCTCCTCACGGAGGCATCGCCAGGGGTTCCTGCTCACAGACATGACCCCCCTGACCGGGCAACAAAGTAAACAGAGAAATGAGAACCTGGCTTCAAAGGCGAGTATGTAGGTGCTTATATAACACTTCACAAAATTTTTATTGAGGAAACAAAATATTTTAAAAACATTTGTAGGGGCCGGAGATTTAGCTCAGTGGTTCCAGCACTTGCCCTGCAAGCGCAAGGTCCTGAGTTCAATCCCCATCACCACGTACAATGCTGGGCGTGGAGACTCACGCCCACCAGCAATCAATACCACATACCACAGTGCCAGGCGTGGTGGCTCACGCCTGTAATCTCAGCACTCGGGAGGCAGAGGCAGGACTGCTGAGTTCGAGGCTTGCCTGGGCTACATAGTGAGACCCTGTCTCAAAACAAACAAACAAAAAAACATTTGTAGTGATGGAGGTAGTAATACAGGTCCACTAATAAGAAAAATGAAATTCTTGGAAGAGATAATACCTTCCTTCACTGAAGTTTGAAATGCGTGTTTTTATATCACCAGGTTACAAAAGTTCAGCCGCATAAACCCTTCTTAGCTGGCGAGTGAGCTGGATTTAGCCCAAGCGGTGCTGTCTGCCAGCCTCTCTGTGGTAAAGCATGGTAAGGAGGAAGAGCCACAAGCCGTGCCCGCAAGCAACTGACAGAGCAGAGCAGAGCACCCGGAACGGGCCGGGCCGGGTGAGCGCGGGAGGCCATGCTCAGAGGCGCCTCTGTGCAGCAGTGACCTCTACGCAGCGCTTCCTCTAGCACCAAGGGAAGCAAGCCGAAGCGCGAGGCCTTCAAGGGGTCTCTTTTAACAAAAACAGACGCTACACGCACTGGGAAAACATTGCCTCATATTTACAAGACGCACCACATACTCATCCACAGATGGCTCTTCAGCCGTGCATGGATTATTCCCGACTTAGCAATGACTCCCGCACTGCGGGAAATCTCAGCCCGAAGGTTCTGCTGCAGAGGAGAGAAGAGGCCACAGAGGCTGGGGCCGAGGGGTGGAGCCTGCTGAAGCAGCAGCGAGGCGTGCAGACCGGCAGGGAGGAGCTGTCACTCAGCGGGAGCAGATGTTAGGAAGGGAAGAGCTGAGAAGATGCAGGCGCTGTGGGCTGCGCGCGGCTTTAGCAGCAGAGCTGGAGCAGACCAGGCCGTGAAGGCTCTGGACCTCTCTGCCACCAGAGCCCAAGTTCCGGCGCTTTCCGGCTTGAAGGCCTTCCAGTTTCTTCCTAAGACAAACTCCAAACCCCGCACTGGGCACACACGAGGCCCTGCTCCTCTCTCCTCGCGGACCTCTGCCCTTGCATACTACAAACCCGCTCCTGCCTTTGCACGTGTCTCTCCTCCTGGCTTCACCTGGGCGGCTCCTCCTCACTAACCTCGGCTGAGCTCTGCGCCCACAGCCTCGCGCACCTGTGCCCTGCGATGCCATGGACTGCTGCCCTGCTGTCTCTGTCTCGGCCCAACTAAGGGGTAAACACTTAAGAACAGGAGCCTGACACAGTAGGCATGCAAGTGTCTTCTGAAGAAGAGCTAAGTTTGCTCATCTTCAAATAACATTTTAACAACTAGAGTCATTTAGGCCTTTCCACAAAAGGTGAGCACAGCTGTTTTTCCTAGGCATTAAGATAATAATAATGAAGAAAGTTATTTATAGAATGCCAAAGACCAAACTAGTCACGTGAGATAAACATCCAGTTTAAAGAGAGAAATATCACAACCTCCAGTTTCACATATGATGAAAACTGAGGCGCAGAGAAATTAAGCAACTAGCTCAAAGTTATCAACTGCGAGCTGGGCAGGGTCCCAGCTCATTCTAACTGTAAAGACAATGACTGATTCCCATACACTGTTACCCCTATTATCTTTATTATTTATTATTTAGTAATATATATTATTTGTTGAAATTACATCTATCCACAAGTATTTGAGGCTTAACACTGCTTAGTAATTAAGTCTCTCATATCCAGTCTATGTCTACCCCACTCACATAAAACAGCCTGTGACAAGGATTCCAAATGGCATTTTGCACCTTATCCACATAATCTGTTTCTCATTTTACAAAATAAATTTACTTCCAGTTAACTTTATTCTCTACAAGGACCTCAACTTATTTACTTGTGACACGTGTACACCAATCCCTTTATATCAGAAAAATTTTTACCAGTATATTTTGAACATAGAATACCAAATACAACTATTCCCAGAATCATCCAACAAAATAAATGACAAAAAATCCTTGCGGTAAAAATTAAACCACACTCCAAGTCCAGTATTTTGAAAATCATTAACTTTGCTAATTGGCAGCAGGTGGTCAGTGAGTGGTTATTGATCAATCACACACCAGACAGGTCCACCAAGAAGGCCCTGCTTTCCTCAGAGCGCTAAAATTTCTAGACAACTCCTAGTAAAATACCTAGCTAACAAACGTTTTCCCAACACGGGGAGAGGAAGGTTATTAGGTCTATTAGTTCAGAAAGCACTATTCTAATACAGTAAATACTTTTAAATCAAAAATGGTTTTAAGATTTCTGAGTACTAAACTATTCTTATGAAAGTCACAATATATAACAAAATGACTCTTGAATTTTTAAACAATTAAAATATAGCAACAGTATATTTAACACTCAAACTTCATCACAAAGTGAAGTAATCAAGACAATGTCATGTGGGCCTAAGGAGAAACATATAGATCAAAGAAAAAGGAATTAAAGTCCAGAAATAAATCCATACCTCTGTGGTCGACTGAGTTTTACCAATGATGGCAAGATCATTGAAGAGAAAAAAACTAGGCTTTTTAAATAAATGACTCCAGGACAACTGGATATCCACATGTAAAAGAATAAGGTTTGCACCCTTACCTCCTTCCATGCAGAAAAATTAGCTCAAAATGGATCACAGAACTAGAAGCCAAACTCTTAAAAACACATGGGTATAAACCTCATAACCTTGGACTCAGTGATGTTTTATGGTACTAAAAGCACAGACAACCAATGAAAAAATAGTGTCTAATACCCAGATTTAGAAAGAATTCTTACAATTTGTATTCATCAGTTTTGCAATACTATAACAGAATGTCTTATTGTTTAATTTTTTTGAGACAGGGTCTCACTTTGTAGTTCAGGTTGGCCCTGAGCTCACTACTTAGCCAGGCAGCCTCCAACTCAGCAATCCTCCGGCCTCTGCCTCCCAAGTGCTGGGATTATAGGCGTGAGCCAAAACACCTGGCACTGTGGTATGTGGTACTGATTGCTGGTAGGTTGTGAGTCACCACTCCCAGTATTGTTGTATGTGGTTACTGGGATTGAACTCAGGACCTTGCACTTGCTAGGTAGGCGATGGAACCATTGAGCTAAATCTCCAGCCCAGAATGCGCCACCCCCCGAATTCCTTACTTTTAAAAAGAGGTTTATTTAGCTCACAGCTTTAAAGGCTAAAGTCCAAACAGCAGGGTGCACATGCAGGCAAGTTGACTCCCTCCTAGCTGTGTCACTGTACAGCAGATTGCAATGGTATGAGCAAGCTGGTCACATTACCAAACAGGAAGTTAGAGAGGGTGGCTGGGCTCAGGCTTTTGTAACAACCCTCCAGAGACAAGAGCCAGAGTCACCCTTTCAGGGGCTACCCTAGGTGACTAGAACCTCCCATGAGGCTCTCTCTTAAATGTCCATACCATGCTCCAGGGCTGCCGTCCTGGGACCGAGATCCCAAAACATGAACTTCTGGAGGGACAAACAACATTGAAACCCCAACAAAACTCAATAACATAAAGATAACCAATCCATTTCTCCAAGATGTACAAATGGCTAATAAATATATGGAAAGAGCATTAGCCATTAAGGAAAGGTAAATTGAAGTCACAAAGAGCTATCACTTTTACATACATTTGGAGGACTAGAATTTTTAAAAAAGAAAGTATTTCAGAGGATGTAGAGAAATCAGAACCCGCCTACATTGCTGGTAGGAATGTACAATAGTGCAGCTGTTATGAAAAACAGTTTGGCAGGCTCTCAAAAGTTAAACATAGAATTACCAAATGACCCAGCAATGTGACTCCTAGGTCTAAGAGAATTGAAAACGTATGTCCATGCAAAACATGTACATGACTGGTCATAACAGCATTAATTCATAGTAAGCAAAACTCTAAACAACCCAAAAGATTATTAACTGATGAACAAATAAACATTGTGGACTATTCAGGAAGTGGAGTATTACTCAGCCATACAAAGGGATGAAATACTGACACAATATAAATTGGGAAAACACTGAAAATATTACATTAAGTGAAAGAAGCTAGATATACAAGATCACATATCATATGATTCCATTTACACAGAGTCTAGAATAGGAAAATCCACAGATATGAAACATAGATTAGTGGTTGCCAAGGGCTAAGAGGAATGGATAACGGGAGTGAGGGCTAAGCGGTTTAGAAGGTGATGAAATATTCTATCTCATACTTTTTTGGGGGGTACAGAAATCGAACTCACAACTTTGGTGCTTGCAAGGGAAGTGGGAATGCCACTGAGCTAAATCCCCAGCCCCTGAAATATTTTGGAATTAGTGATGATAGATGCATAATTGTGTAAAAATATTAAAATACACCAAGTTATATAGTTTCAAAATCTGACTATTAAGGTACCTGAATTATGTTCCAATTTAATAATATACATGTGGGCCAGGGATGTAGCTTAATGGCACCACACCTGCAAGGTCCTGAGTTTGATCCCCGGTACTGCAAAAAATGTGTGCGTGTGTTCAAGGCTATATTGAACAGTTTCACTTTTAGAGAATTCAGTAACATCTTAATGTATTTAAATAACCTATGTTTTTCACTTAAAGTATCAAATTCAAACTTCTAAAAGCATATGCAAAAATGTGTATTATGAACATGATTCTTATGGCTTCCTAATGTCTAGTGAGCTTAGTAAGTTTGGGGAAGTATTTTGCTAGCAAAATTTGATCAGATATACTAAACCTTAAGAAAAAGTATAAATGTATGATTAATTTTTTTTTTTTTTTTTTTTTTTTGCTTTTTGGAGACAGGGTCTCGCTTTGTAGTTCAGGCTGGCCCTGAGCTCACGATGGTGCCCAGGCAAGCTGCCGCGAACTCAGCAATCCTCCCGTCTCTGCCTCCCAAGTGCTGGGATTACAGGCATGAGCCACCACATCCGGCATTGTGGTATGCGGTGTTGATTGTTGGTGGGCATGTCTCCACACCCAGCATTATATGTGGTTACTGGGGATAGAACTCAGGTCCTTGCGCTTGCGAGGCAGGCGCTGGAACCACTGAGCTAACCCTCCAGCCCAATGTACGATTAATTTTATGAATTTTTAGTTGACTATACTATAATTTACCATGAAAAATAAATTCACCAAGTTTTCTTTAACATATTAAACTATGGAACAGTAAAGAGGAATAACACTAGATTTTACACAGTTATAATCATGAGGAATAAGACCTTCTATGAACTAATGGCCATATCAACAGCAGGAAACACGCTTACCTGGGTCGGTGGAACCTGCAACTTAAAAAAGTTCTTGCTAACAGCGTTTCATTTTTCAGTTCCCAATGAATGACTCTCCTTCCTGAACTCAGCAACTGAGATCACTAACAAATTTCTAGCTTTTAATGATAGTTCATAAGTTTCAGGTACTACTAAGGCATGTGATTTCCAAACAACTATCTAGGTCCACCAGAAACAAACTAGTAATTATAATTAGGTTCTTTAATCACCCAAGTCTCTTGAAGTCCACGCTGATAATGTAATGATCAAAGCAGACTCAAAAGAAGGAAGTGGCAGCATGGGAAGCTCAACAACATAGGTCCCACCTAAAGGTAGCAACTATCTCACCACTCCAGGAAGTCGCTGCCCGCAGGAGTGGGGGCTCAGCATGGCCAATCCCTAATCTCTCCAGAGTAGTTGGAAATATAGTTTTGGGTTTTTTTCCTTCATGTAATCTCAAGAATTGAGAAATGTTGGCAGCTAGTTTTTTTTTAAGTTTAAATATTGCTAAGGCAATAAACACATCAACTGCTGGATATAACCATTAGTTTATAATCTAAAAAGAAATCCCTAAAACAAAGGCCAATTACTTAGTAAAGCCTAATTTTAGATTAGGAATGGTAAACACAGGAAACTAATTTTTAGTAACTTTTACCAAAGTTAGAGAGGCACACGCCTGGCGTGGTGACTCATGCCTGTCATATCCCAGCACTCAGGAGGCAGAGACAGAAGGATTGCTGCATTCAAGGCTTTCCCGGGCTACACAGTGAGTTCAGTGGCAGCCTGAACTACAAAGCAAGACCCTGTCTCAAAAAAAAAAAAAAAAAAAGTTTGAGAGACACTGCTAAGCCGTTAAGTTTTCAAAGTGGTCCACAAATCAGACCCTAGAAAATGGTTCTAACGTCAACATTTCGTTCCTGTTCCTCTCTAAGTATCAGAGTAACTAATTTCTTCCATTCATTTTGATGGAACTTTCTTACTGAAGCCAAGTAGAAAAAGAAAAAGAGAAAAAGAGTGGATTTCTTAACCATAGTCAGTGGTAAACAGTCCAAGAATCACAGTTTGGAAACCACTGGGAAGCGAGAAGAAAACCCCACTCATTTTGGATTTTCTCCTTGCTTTTCTGCATATGTGAAAGAAAACTGGTCTTCATTTTTTAACAATCAACTACAGCAGAGTCAAATCACAGTGTTATCTGAATTGTAACTACACAGTGGAGTAAGAATCTGGGGTTGCCCTTCTGGTATGAACAGGACAGCATTATAGATAGGATTTCCTAGAAAATCCACAAATCAGCAAAGAGAAAGAGAAGAAAAACTCCTTTTCAGCAAATCTAGGAGAACAAACAAACCTGGGCCAATTCCACAGTATCTGAGAGCAGGGCAGTCGTGACACTTGCTGTGGCAGGAGGAGGAGGCCAGCATGACAGACTCCGAAGCGAAGAAAACAGTCTGCCTTCTTGAGGAAAGCGGTCCTGTGGGCACGCGGGGGTATTTGCTGCTCCTCCAGTCACAGCTGCGAAGGAGCGGGACGTCTAGAACTGGCCACAAAAGCCTCCCAAACTCGGTCTACCTCAGAGGACCTGTGGTCCGCAGAGAGACATACTCGAGTGCCCTATGTAAGCTGGAAACCTAGAAATTATGCTGGCCCCAAAAGTCCTAAAAAGAACTCAGGAAAATCAAACTCATTTAAGTTGTAAGAAATAAGAGGTAGTACAAGAAAAGTGGGAGAATGAGAACAAATGGTATCAGCAACCACAGAACAGTACTACAGTGGAGAAGGTAAAAACATAACAAAATATTCTTGCATGAATTTAAGAAAACCAAGCTCAAGGGGGAAATGTCTAGGTAATAGGAATAGAGAAGCATAAACTGGCAGAAGTTCACAAGATAGACAAGAATAAAACCACCACAGAAATAAAAAAGAAACTGAAAAGAGAACAGGGATATTGTAGAAAATGCATTAAGAGACATTAAAGGAAAAAGTATATAAAAAGAGTAAAAGGGAAATAATCGAAATAAAAGATACACAAAGGGAGACTCAACGTATATGAAGAATCCACCAAAAAATGTATTCATCAGGAAAAGGAAAAACTTTATAAATATTTTAATATTAAATTTATTGATACATGAAATAAATACAAGTTACCTTCATCCTCTCCAATTACAAGAGTGCTCACAGTGGTGACCAGTAGCTTCCAGACATTTATCAGTACAGAAAACTGCTGAAGCACAGACACATTTTTTTTTCTCAGACACATTTTTTTTGGTGGACTCCATATAACTACAGTCTCCAAAGAAAAAGAAAATCAAAATATAATTTTAAAAACTGTCTTAAAACAAAAATAGATTTGAATCTATGTACCAGAATAATACACATGTACTGGGAAAAAATTCAGCTAAGCATTTAACATAATATATTTGAATAAGTTACTAAATATCAAAGATAAAAAGAAAATCCTTTGGAAATTTGGAAATATGAAAAGATCACGTAACTAAGGAAAAAAAATCAAGCTGGCAGGCTGGAGATTTAGCTCAGTGGTTCTGGCATCTGCCTGGCAAGTGCAAGGTCCCTGGTTCAATCCCTGGTAACCACATAGAACAATACCGGGCGGGATGACTCACAACCACCAGCAATCAGTACCATACAACACAGTGCTGGGCCTGGTGGCTCATGCCTTTAATCCTAGTATTCAGGAGGCAGAGACAGGAGGAATGCTGAGTTCAAGGCTTGCCTGGGCTACATAGTGAGCTCAGGGCCAGCCTGAACTACAAGCGAGACCCTGTCTCAGAAAAAAAAAAAAAAAATCAAGCTGGCTTCACACATCTCCATAGCAATATTCAATGCTAGAAGACATCTGAACAATACTACCAGATTCTCTAGGAAAGAAAGTATGAGTCAAAGATTTTATGACCTGCTAAACTAGCTTTCAGTTGCAAAGCAACAAAAGTGAAGTTCTGAAAATGTTACAAGAAAATATCACCAAAAAAAAAAAAGTGTACACATAGCACCATCTTGTTCCCATGAACCCTTCTTGGGAACCTACAATTTAATCCTTCCTTATTTGAAATAATTTGGACTGCAAGTGTATAAATTTCAGATTTTTTTTTTTTGAGACAGGGTCTTGCTTTGTAGCTCAGGCTGGCCCTGAGCTCACTATATACCCTGGCTAGCCTCAAACAGCAATCTTCCTGCCCCCGCCTCCTGAGTGTTGGGATTACAGGCGTGAGCCACCATGCCTGGCAATTTCAGAATTTTTTTTTTTTTTTGAGACAGGGTCTCGCTTTGTAGTTCAGGCTGGCTCTGAGCTCACTATGTAGCCTAGGCAAGCTTCGAACTCAGCAATCCTCCTGTCTCTGCCTCCCGAGTGCTGGGATTACAGGTGTGAGCTACCATGCCTGGCACTGTGGTATGTGGTATTGATTGCTGGTGGGCCTGAGTCTCCACGCCCAGCATTGTATGTGGTTACCGGGGATTGAACTCAGGGCCTTGGGCTTGCAAGGCAGGCACTGGAACCACTGAGCTAACCCTCTAGCCCCAATTTCAGATTTTTTTGACGGGGTGGGGGGGTGGATTTTGGAATACTTGCATATACATCTGGACAGGAGACCCAAGTCCAAAAATGAAGGTCACTTAGATTCACCTATACCTTACATACCCTAAGGTAACTGTAGGCAATACTTTTCATGAGCCTACATGCTAAGATCCATAACCACAAGGGATGAGGTGTGGCCCAAATGTTTCTCCCTGTGGTGTCACATGTACCCTCAAATATTTTTGGATTTTTTTTTTTTTTTTTTGAGACAGGGACTCGCTTTTTGAGACAGAGCCAGTTCAGGCTGGCTCTGAGTTCACTATGTAGCCCAGGCAAGCTTCGAACTCAGCAATCCTCCTGTCTCTGCCTCCCGAGTGCTGGGATTACAGGCGTGAGCCACCACACCCGGCACTGTGGTATGTGGTATTGATTGTTGGTGGGCGTGAGTCACCACGCCCAGCATTGTATGTGGTCACCGGGGATCAAACTCAGGTCCTTGCGCTTGCGAAGCAGGCACCGGAACCACTGAGCTAACCCTCTGGCCCATATTTTTGGATTTTTTTGAGCAGTTCAGATTTTGGGTTTCTAGATTAGAGAAATTCAATCTGTACTTCAGGATAGATTTTAGCCAATCAAAAGTTGATAAGGGAAAACTCCACAAAAATTATTGGGTATTACTATATTTAACTGAAGAATTATAAAAACAAATGGGTGTCAGGGATAGGAGTGATGAAATAGGATATAAATATGCATCATAGGGCCAGAGGGTTAGCTCAGTGGTTCCGGCGCCTGCCTCGCAAGCACAAGGTCCTGAGTTCGATCCCCGGTAACCACATAGAATGCTGGGCGTGGAGACTCACGCCCACCAACAATCAACACCGCATACCACAATGCCGGACGTGGTGGCTCACGCCTGTCATCCCAGCACTCGGGAGGCAGGGACAAGAGGATTGCTGAGTTCACGGCGGCTTGCCTGGGTTCCATAGTGAGCTCAGGGCCAGCCTGAACTACAAAGCGAGACCCTGTCTCAAAAGCAAAAAAAAAAAAAAAAAAAGCATCATAATAAGGCATGAATGCAAGTAACATAAATTGGTAAAGGGAGAAAGTAAGGGGAAAGGGTAAATTTACTTAATACCTTGATGTAATGGCTGAGAGACAAAGAGCACTCTCCACACACAAACAGAGCTCAAGTATAAGCACACAGTATCATAAACTCACATGCTGCTGTGAACAAACATTAGTGGCTAAAATGGGGTAATAGAGAAAGGAAAAGAAGAAGTTTGCCTTTCTTATGGACGAGTTATTATCGATCGAGACCTATATAAAGTAATTAACAAAACAAAAACACAAAGCTCCCTAAATACCTGAACAAAAAAGGCAAAGAAAAAACACGAGAGATCTAAAATTACATACCTATAAAATATAAAATATTGAGATAGGTTTTATAATTCAGTATACTATACTCCAAATATTTTCACTAAAACAATTTTTCTTTTTTTTTCCAACGGTCTCGCTTTGTACTTCAGGCTGGTCCTGAGCTCACTATGTAGCCTAGGCAAGCCTTGAACTCACAGCAATCCTCCTGCCTCTGCCTCCTGAGTGCTGGGATGACAGGTGTGAGCCACCACACCCAACTCTTTTTCTTTTTTTTTTTGACATAGGGTCTCAGGATGTATTCCAGACTGGCCTTGAACTTGCTATGTAGTCCAGGCTACAAACACAATTGTGTCTCAGCCTCCCAAGAGCTGGGATTACAGGCATGTGTGCCATCACACAGTTGGAAGCAACAATTTTTTAACCTACTGCAGAAATCCATGGTTGTGGTATTGCTTTCAGATATTATAGCTGCAGTTGGAGAAGGAGATTTCAAGCATCCAAAACAAAAGGGCACATGGGGGAGTAAAAGAAACACTCTAGGAACATTATCTAAAGATCAATATTGGCTCTTTAAATAGAAAAATAAACTTGTGGCAACATTAGTTAATGCCTAAGAGGAAGTAACTGTGAAATCTCTTTCAATTTCAACCCCAATAACAAAAGAAGAAATAATAATAGTGTAGAACAGATAACATTGCGAGCATTAAATGGTCAGCAGAGTGACAAAGTGAAATTACAGATTCATTATTGTGCAGTACTACTGAATATTGCTTGGCTTATATTTCAATAACTGATAGCTAATGTTGCCATACGATACAAATTTCAAACTGACACATTACTTAACCTTTTAACCCTATTACAATTAGGGATGGTAGTTAGATAGCACAGCATAGAAAAATACTGTCCTGATGGAATTTTTAAAAATACAAAAGCAGAATTTGAACCCTCCTCTTCCCTAAGTTCCCCACTGGTCCCCTGGTGCTCCTCCTGTGGACCCTGGATGAGGAGCCGCTCCCCAGCCCACAGGCAGCTCCATCAGAGCATCACTCAGGGTGCTCGCCACTGTCTCCCCTCCGCGGCACTCTGGGCTCCTAATGTCTGAGCACCTCGGCATTTCCATGAGGTGTCTACAAACAGGGCAGAAGGTCAATAAAAGGCGCTTTAACAAACAAGTAAATATTGTGTATGTTCTGATTTAGGGCTTATACTTTACAGATTGATCTTTCAGGAAGATAAATAGCTGAGAATAGGAAAAAACGGATCATTCAAGATGGAGATATGGGCTGGGGGCACAGGTCAGTGGTAAAAGCACTTATGTGAGTGAGGCCCTGGGTTTAATCCTGGCAAAAAAAAAAAAAAAAACAAACAAACTACAAACAAAGGAACTGTGAGCCCTCTGTGAGCATCAGGCAACAAATGAGGTAGAGGGTTGGAAAGAGAGCTGGTGGCACAGAGCACAAAAGCATCCTGCCCACAGGTGAGGAGAGAAGTCTGAGTGATCACCTGACCAGCCCTGCCAGGCCTCAGATTCTCTCCAGGCTCCAGCCCCTTTCCACTGGAACAATGCCTTTCATAGGGAAAAAACACCTTCTGTACCACCATTTAGTACAGATACACACATTTCTGATCTTTTATTTGTAATTCTATTCAAGTTCACTTTTTTTTTTTTCCTCAAATGGGGATCTTCTGTATTGCCCAGGCTAGCCTCAAACTCCAGAGTCTGACAGCCTCCTCAGAAGGCTGGGGTTAGGGGCATGGGCCATCAAGCCCCAGGCCATTTCACTTTTCAGCAATGTTCATCTTGACATACCAAACTGGTTGTACCACTCAAAAGTTAAAATACTGCTCTAAAAGATACATTTTTAAAACTTTTTCTAAAATTTTAAGGTCAAGGTCTAGGAATATAGCTCAGTAGCAGAATGCTGCTAACATGCTTGAGGCCTTGGGTTCAAGCCCCAGTATCTCTCTCTCTCTCTCTCTCACACATGCGCATGCACACATACTCAATTTCAAGGTCACATTTTCTTATACAACAAATCTGCAACCTAACAAAAAAGCAGACTGCTACCAAATAGTAAAATAATTGACAAAAATGAATATAGAGCCATCACAGTGGGGAATAGGAGGAAGCTCAGCCTCATCTGCCAGCAGCCTTCCCTAGAACCATCCCAAGAAAATAATCTAAGGAAAATAGAGTTTGCTGAGCAAAAACAGCTTAGAGGCAAGTCCCCTGGCACTAACTGCCCAACAGCCACACTCAGACCCTGGGACTCTCACTCTATAAGGAAATTCTAGAGCTTCCACTTACAGTGACTGCTTAAACTATTACAAGTGCAGAGACCAATTAAATGTGTTTGGATGATATGACGTTATTCAAATAATCAAAAATCAAAATAAACATTTAAAATAAACGTTTTATCTAAAACATGCACCTGAAAGTATCCCAGATCTAAATAAAACAGGCAGAAGTGAATCACTTGTTAAGCTGCTATCTCTTTGGTTTGCCCTTTAAGATATCAGCACAACCAGGCGTGGTGGCTCATGCCTGTAATCCCAGCATTCGAGAGGCAGAGACAGGAGGACTGCTGAGTTCGAGGCTTGCCTGGGCTGCATAGTGAGCTCAGAGCTAGCCTGAACTACAAAAGCGAGACCCTGTCTCAAAAAAAAAAAAAAAAAAAAAAAAGATATCAGCACAAAGGCGGCCTAAAACTTGTCCTGGGTGGGTGCGAGCTGTCTTCTCCAGACAGCATTTCCTACTACAGAGGGTATCATCACGCTGCCTGTTACTAGAGAGGTTACCATCATGCTGCCTGATGGTTCACTAAAGGTGAACAATCCCCACTGTCTTCAGAGTACTTGGAGAAAACACATCTCCCAGAAAAGACAAAACTGGAAACCAGCAGAAAGAGCAGAACAGCCCTCTTCCCTCCCTCTTCTGCCCTCATGGGCAATTCTCCAGCTCTGAGAATGCACATGGAATACAAGAATGGCCATCGACTTTTCAGAGGAAGAGTGAAAGCAGCTAAGAAGCATATGAAGAAATATTCAACATCACTGGTCATTCGAGAGATGCAGATGAAAACAACACTGAGATTTCATCTCAATCCACAAAGAATGGCTGCTATTGTGAAATTAATCAGTAACAAATGCTGGTGAGGCTGTGGGGGGAAGGAACCTTTCTCTACTGTAGGTGGGAATGTAGACTTGTGCAACCATTGTGGAGATCTGTGTGGAGATTCCTCAGAAAACTAGGATTAGAGGTCCCATTTGACCCTGCTATTCCCCTGCCAGGAAATACAAGAAAGAGTTAAAAGAATCATATCGTAGAGACACATGTGCACCCTTGTTCATGGCAGCCCAGTGTGTGATAGCTTAATTTTGGAAACAACCCAAATGCCCGTCAGCTGGAGACTGGATAGAGAAGATGTGGTTAGGGTGTTAAAAAATAAAATGGAGGGCCGGAGGGTTAGCTCAGTGGTTCCGGTGCCTGCCTCGCAAGCGTAAGGACCTGAGTTCGATCCCTGGTTACCACATATAATGCTGGGCGTGGTGGCTCACGCCTGTAATCCCAGCACTCGGGAGGCAGAGACAGGAGGATTGCTGAGTTCGCGGCGGCTTGCCTGGGCACCATAGTGAGCTCAGGGCCAGCCTGA
>PVIC010023903.1:0-26495 GCA_004025085.1 Thryonomys swinderianus
CTCTTGGTCTCCTTCCCTTTTGCAAAAGATCTATCTCCCCGTCTCCTATTATCTTTTTTTTTTTTTTAGTTTCCTCCTTATAGTTTGGATTTTCCCATAGAAGAGAAATCAGGATTTACTCCCCTTTCACAGCCACAGCTGCTTGTTTGTGCACTTCCTGTCTTCCTCCCAGGAACAAACACTCCATGGCAGTGGGCACGCTGAACAGAATCCTGCCTGGCATAGAGGGAGCCAGTTCCCAATGTTTTTGTCACAGTCATCCCCCAAAGGATTCTCTTCAAATTTATTCTAATCATCTCCACTATAAAATGTCAATATCACATGTCTCAATCTAGGTGTATACTCTACTTGTATCTGTTTTATACATAAGGAGAGTAAGGGTTTATTTTACCTGTAAGAGCCAATTTCCACGCCCTTCAAGGGCACCAAACCACCCACATCTGGAGAGACATCTAATGAAAAGGAGGCGCATGGGATATGTGATGGATAAATATTTGCTGAGTGGATAAACTCCTGAGGTGAGCAGCAGGCTCGCAGGCAGACGTCCTTCGAGGCCTCAGGCTGCGCTGGGGAAATTCCAACATCCTCCCCACCCAGCCCCCTCCAGTCTCTGCAGCAGGGCACATCCTGTCGTGCTGTACATGGTGAGAGTCTGGTATTCTTCTACTTCAAGGTCTCAGCCTTAGTTTCTTTTTTAACTCTTATCTTGTTTGGAATCCCAGCTCCCTCCACCACTTGGGTCCCTTAAATTCATGTTTGTCTCACACGTGTGCAGACCCCCAGCGATGCCCTCTCCTCCTGTGTACTTCATTTTCTCCCGCGTGCCGCGGACCTCTCTGAGTTCCGAGCCCGCCAGGCTCGGGGACGAGGCGATGGTGGTGATCAGTCCCTGCTCTAGAGGCCGATGAGCATGTGGCAGGACAGACAGGGTGTTGCGCACAACACACCAAGTGCCCCCAGAAGGACAACCAAGCGCCCGGAAAAGACAAGTGCGCCACCCCGGGGACCCTCCCTGCACGTCCAGCGTGCTTTCCTCGCGCTCAGAGACCCGCGGGGCTCAGGCCTGTGCAGGCACCGGGCATCCAGCAGACAGCGAACAAGCATGGCCCTGGCCGGTCCTCACAGAGCTCGGCGCGTGACTAGGGACACCAAGAGCTCACGGCCAGCAGGCGAGTTCAGAGGAGAGAAGCCCACAGTCTTCGGGGCACGTGGATCAGAAGAGCAGCGTTTCAGGAGAAATCCAGAAGGACACGTGAGCTGTGGCCTGGTGGAGACTCAGGGAAAGGGGACCCAGGCAAAGGGAAGAGAATCTGAAACGGATGTGTCCAGGCACACGGGGGACAGGGAGGGCTGCTCGGCTGAGGTCGTGATGAGAACAGAAGCGGTGCGGGGCAAGGGGGCCCCCCCGGGCAGTTCGTGCTGGCTACAAAAGACGGAGTAAGTGTAGAAGTCAAAGGCAGAAGTCAAATTCTGGCTGTCGTAAATGGTTGTTGAGAGGAGGATAAGACATGGTCTTACATACCCACTGTCTGATCACGTTATTTAACACAAGACCCTGCGGGATCTTGTACAGTCCGTGCAAGTCATGTGAAACTGTGAAATTCCCAAAGGCAGGTATTACATTTTCTGCCTCCTTTAGTCCCCTAAACAGCAGTGCATATCACACGGTAGATGATTACAAAACACTTCTTCAGTTATTATTTCATGATAATAAATTCTGCACTCCCTCTCTCCTTCTCTCTGCCCCCAAACAGTCCTCTCTCCGACTGCATCAGGCCCGCCCTCTCCCTAACAGAACGTCCCGCTCTGAAGGCCACTCTCGGGTGACCTCCACGCGGCTCTCCGGAGAGCCAGACCCAAGCGCCATGAGGAGCTGCGTGGTGAGACATGGCCTGCTCTGGTCTCCGACCCCTGCCTCTGCTAGCACCGGGCCACCCCGACCCTCCACCTCCCAAGCTCCCCACTGCCAAGGCAGCTGCGTCACAGTGAGCTTCAACTGCACAGCCAGAGCCCATCTGGGGCCAGGAGCGGCCCGAGACAGAGCAGCCCGGCAAAGACCCTGCC
The DNA here is from genome assembly GCA_004025085.1 of Thryonomys swinderianus. NCBI lineage: Eukaryota > Metazoa > Chordata > Mammalia > Rodentia > Thryonomyidae > Thryonomys > Thryonomys swinderianus. Next base: position 2,065 of record PVIC010023903.1, read on the forward strand.
CCTCGCTGAGCAGAATGTACTCTGTGCTGTAAGCGATGTTGTCACCTTCGGGAGATGTGTAGGCAAAACACACAGAAACCAAAGAGCAATATGAAGCTCTTTTAACCACTAACCATTTACATTTATCAACACAACTGCTGGACCCGTTATTAGCATTTCCCAAGCACAGAGCCTGGGAAATCTATAGTGGTATTAAATCAATAAAAAGCTCAATTCTCTTCTAAGACAGAATCCCATTCTGTAACTCTATTTGGCAAATGTATAATTGTCCTATGAGAGGAAATCCCACACCTCATTTGGTCAAAATTGTAGTAAGTATGATTTTGTCACTGCCTCCATCTCAAAAAAAAAAAAAAAATACTAGCATGGCAGTTTATTCTTGCCAAATACATTTACAAAAAGGAGTGGGTTTTCCATATGTGACACTTTTAAGAAAAATACTTATCTACTAAATCCTTATAAATTTAATGTCCTTTCAAAGCTAAATTAATCCTGGTATTCCAGGTCACCCTCAAACAGTGTAAAGAAGCATCTGACGTGGTTGCTATAAAAATGTCCTTTAGGGCAGAGCCAGCCTGAACCACAAAGCAAGACCCTGTCTCAAAAAAAAAAAAAGAAAAGAAAAAGATAAAGTCCTTTAACTATTACTTTATTTTAAATTAATTTAATTTTGTATGCTTAATTATATCAGTTAGATCTCAGACAACCTCAGGAGAGCTAGAGCAGCTAAGAAAATGTTAACTGAACAGCAGCTGCAGGGTGACCGTCCAGCATTGCATTTGGCTTGCACTTACTGTGCAGTGAAGCCCTCTCACGGCCACAAGGGGAGTCTCACAGGAGAAAACGCTCCTCACACAGACACGGGGCTGCAGTCCACGCCCCTCCAGGCTCTGGGGCCCAGACCTGCACAGGGCCTGGCACAGAGCATGCTCAAAGTCACAGTCTCCGCTTGCTGGGCCCACTAAGCGTTAGGGGAAGACACCAGGCCACCCACTGCAAACTTGGCAGTCCTCCCCATGAGGACAAGGACCACTGAGTTACACACCTCTCCTCCCACTGTCTCCAGCCATGTCTTCGGTCCACTCCCTTTGTAGTTTTTCAGGCACCACTCGATGCCTCTCCAAAGGCTGTCACCTCCCAAAAGGGTCCCCACTTCCACAGCTTTTGATGTTCACCCCAACATCTAGACCATAAACTCTTTGTGGGCACAAAAAGTCTCTTCTGAAATTCTCCAGCAGAGACACAGTGACTGAGCCACTCCAATGAATAATAGTCCTCTTTAGGATTAAAAATATTAAATTTTTATTATGTGCCAAAATGAGGCCAAATGAGTTAGACTGCGCAGGAACACCATGAGGTAAGTACTACTGTCATTATCAGTGTCATCTTTTTTTAATAAGAAATAGGGTCTCACTGTATAGTTCAGGTTGGCCTCAAACTCATTATATAGCCCAGGCTGGCCTTGAAAGGGCAACGCTCCTGCCTCAGCCTTGCACGTGCTGGGACTGCAGGTGTGTGCTACCACATCCAGTTCACATCACTTTATAGATGGGTAAAATGTGGCTCTGAAAGGTTTTGTGACTTGCCCGAGGCCACATAGCTGCGACTGGGATTTCAAGCTAACCATTCTGCCTCCTAAGCACTCTTGGCACAGGGGCCCAGAGAATGAACATTAGCAGCACTGAGGTGGTCAGAAGTGGCCTCATCGACTCTACAGCCCCCACTGCTGAGGCCAGGGAACACCCCGCCCATCTCCTCTCTAAACCAAGCCCTGTTTTCATTGGAAGATGGAAAGAAGCCCACAGGACAAAGAAAGAGAAGCCACATCACCAATCTCAGCCAGATTTTTTCTTACAAGCCAGAAAGAATTAACCCCACAAAGGTGCCTCTCGGGCAAGCTTAACAGCAACCATAATGGCTTTTTAAAAGCTGCTTCTACAAAAAGGGGAAGAAATCCAGGTGACTAAGCATCCAAAGAGCTGGAAAATGAGTCTTCCTTCTCCCCATTCCTTCATTCCCAAAGGCAAAGACAAAGGGACGGTGTAAGAGCATTCTCAGTGCCATCAAGTTAATGAATAAAAGAAATCCTCAGCCTTTTTATCCCCAATTTCTGTCTTCCCCAATGTCATTGCCACCTAGAAAATCACTTCTAGATCTTTCCGCTGCTCCACAGAGATAAACTGTCACTTAAAGGTCTGTTAGTTAACCAAGTGGAATCACTCTTCTGTAGCTGCAAATAAAATGCACAAACAGCACAGATGACTTTATCATGGGAGCTGATTAATTAGCAGTTCTGGAGCCCTGAAAATAGAGTTCCATTTCATTACTATAGACACATAATTTTTGGACTCTTGTTGTGATTTAAAGATACTTGTTCTGAGGGTGGGAAAGATATGGAGGTGAAAGAGAAATGGAACATCTATGTGTTTATGAGAAGTAAAGATACATATATATATATATATATATATATATATATATATATATATATATATATATATATATATATATAGGATTTTTTAAATAATGAAAGAGTTATCAAGGTCTGGCCTGCCAAGCTCTGCTCCCAGAGCCCATGCGTTATCATGTGCACCAGCTTACTTGGTCCTCAACCATGGTAGGGTAGGGCACCATTATTGCTGGTATTTTGTATGGAAGGAAACAGAGCCACACACTAAAAAGTACAGTTAACACTCGGCTGGTTCCAGAGCAGTAGTTTTTAACCAGGGACATACACAATGTCTGAAAATATTTTCAACTGTCTTGAGTTGGTCATCATTGTTGGGCACCACAAGTCAGGATGTATGTAGTGGATACAACTAAGGTTGCTGCTTAACAGCCTATCCAGGGCTGGGGATTTAGCTCAACCTACCTTGGAAGCACAAGGGCCTGAGTTTGATCCCTGGTACCACCACCAGAAAAATAAAATCCTATCCAGGTCATAGGACATCTCCTCACAGCAAAGAATTACCAACCCAAAATACTGGTAGTAAAAGAACCCTACTCCAAAGCCTGCTTTTTTTACTGTGAGCAAAGCCTGGCTCAAAAGAAAGGGCACACTGAATAAGAGGCAAACCACCTCTTCATAATCATGTCCTCCTATGTAGTAGCCATGTTAGTTCCCAGCAGGTCACTTCCACAGCAGAAATCCACACAGATTTATAGTATTTTACCTGCTTACAGCCTGTTTTACTTCTTAAAAGCCATAAAAAATGGCAAATGGGCTGGGCATGGAGGCTCATGCCTGTAATCCCAGCACTCGGGAGGCAGAGACAGGAGGACTGCTGAGCTTGAGGCTTGCCTGGGCTACATAGTGAGCTCAGGGCCAGCCTGAACTACAAAGCAAGACAATGTCTCAAAAAAAAAAATGGCAAATGGTAGATACTCTATCAAAAGCCATAAAATCCCTAGAAATAATAAACATGCAGCACTGAGCCAGAAATACCAAATGCATCAACTGAATAAAAATGAAATTCAAGAAAGACATCTATGTACAATACTGGAATTTAGGATCAGGTAAAAGTATTCTTTCCAAGGTGAGAAGCTAACTGAAAAACAGCAGAAAGATATGTATTCATTCATTGTTTTAGCTATGCAAACTTTTCTATAAATCCAAAAAATATCCTAACATTATTTTATAAAGCAGAATAAAAAATTAATCTTTAGAAGAAAAATTAACATCAGATCTGGGTCACATCATATATAAAGTATCCATCAGGACCAGGGATTTAGCTCAGTGCTTCTGGCGCCTGCCTTGCAAGTACAAGGCACCAACTTCGATCCCCAGTACACATAACACAATGTCAGGCATGGTGGCTCATGCCTGTAATCCCAGCACTCAAGAGAAGCAGGAGGATTGATGAATTCAAGAGTAGCCTGGGCTACTTAGTGAGCTCAAGGCCAGCCTGAACTACAAAAGCTAGACCCTGTCTCAAAAAAATAAAATAAAATATAAAATATCTATCAGATGGATATATAGGAATGCATAAAAACAATATGATAACAAAAACTGTAAAAGTTTCAAAAGTAAATGCAAGAATAAGCTTTGTGACCATTGATAAAGATCTTTCTCAACAAGGCACAAAAAATGATAAGGAAAAAACAAAAAGTTTGAGACTGTGGTAAAACAATGCAAGGAGTATCAGTTCAGGAAATAAATAATCAGAATTGTTTTTGCATCTTTCCTGTGGGAGAAATTTCACAGTCAAAGGGAAAGGACAGTGGGGAATACCCATTGGCATTCCACACTATTAGACTTAAGTAGGAAATTCTCCTTTCTTCTCTGTTTCTGGTTTAAAAGAAGTCTCAGGGAAAGGGAATGGAATGCTATTTGTACAAAAGTGCAACCCTGGACCATAATTCTGCTAGAACAATGGGCTCTTTTTTACCTTTTTTTTTTTTCTTTTCTTTCAGTACTGGAAATTGAACCCAGAACATGGTAGGCAGGTGCTCTAGTCCACTTACTACTGAAAGATATCCCCAGCCCTTTTTTATTTTTTACTTTGAGACAGACAGGGTCTCACTGAATTGCCAAGGATGGACTCAAACTTAATGATCCTCCTGCTTCAGCTTCCCAGAGTGCAGAGATTCTTTTCATATCATTTTAATCCCTGAACTAACCTCGGTGACATATTTCCAGCAGTGAAAGACAGCAGGCTGTCCCCAACATAGTAACACTGCACAATACTCCCCCAGAACCCAAAAGAGAACTTGATAACATGTTCAGCTCCACATCCAAAGCTCCGGAATTAGTATTCCTAGAGATCCACAGATTTTTATGCCCAAGCTTTGAAGAGGGAAGGGAAAGGTAACATAAAAAGAATTAAAATATACATATTTTCTACATGTACCAACTTCCCAAAATGAATGTAATTATTATGTACTGTAAATATGTACTAATAAAGATAAAAATTTGAAGAAAACAAAGAATTCACATAGATTTCATAAATCAAAGCATAAAGCCTCCAAGGAAAAAAAGTTTAAGTCCAAGATAGTCATTTTTTAAGCATGAACTTATGTCTCCAGTCCCAACAGCAATATAGGTAAAATAGTCCTACCCTTAAGGATCTAAGGTCTTAGCAGAGTAAGGAAACTAAAAAAGATCTATAATTCTGACAGGTAGACAAAACAAGACCCTTTGCCACCCGTTTCATGGTGTATCCATCCAGTTGTTTTCCTCTGTGATCTTTCCTTAGAGAAGCAAAGACAGTCTTCAAGCTTATGTAAGTACAGAGGGGTGGGAGATTGAAGCGAGAGCAGAGGAACAGGGAAAAAATAAGAACCAACATACATCGTGTACAGGAACAAATTCCCGATAATGAATCATAAAAATATTCCATAAGATACTGTTGAAAATACAATTTCTATTACTATTTAGACTAAAGCAGAAAACCCAATATTTTGTCAAACTACTATGCACCTTAAGAGTAAAGTTGAGACCAAAATAAGGAACTTTCATCAGACTATGAAACAACCAGGAGCAATCAATATAACAATTCAAAATGTGCCCAAAAGCTGGCTTTTAAGGTCCACACCCCAAGACAATAAACTCCTGACAGCCAGATCTACTGCACACTTAGCCAAAGACCTCCATTCAGAAGACCATCCATCCAGTCTGATCCAGCTCACAAGGACCCCACAGCACCTCTGGAAAAAGTGAGGCAACAGGTATTCAGAAATGAGACAGGATCAAAGGTGCACCCCAGAACGGTCCAGCCCACACCTCAGCCCATCCCACGCCTGGGCCTCGTGGCACCCTAGCATGAAGAGCAGATGCCCCACCCCACCCTAACAAGCCAGGGTGATACAAACCACCTGAGCAGACCCCAGCCTCAAAGCGTCTATCTGTTTCCTGAGCTCTACCACCATTTAAAGTGCTGTGCATCAGGACAGCAATGAGATTTTATGTGAATAAGTGAAGTTCATTCCATTCCAAGACCCACTGTCAACATCTCAGGGACAAAAACAGCAGCCCAGTGCTATAATCAGAAGGATTTGGAGCAAAACTGAAGCCCAACAGGCACAGAAAAATAAATAATGTACATGGAATGTGGAGGCCTCAAATGACAAGAAAATACAATACAATAATTAAACCCATAGAACCTCCAAGAAAGAAAAGTTGCACAAATGTCAAGTGCAGACAGTAAAAAGATAATTTTTAAGGATTAAAAAATAAAAGCTCTTTTATCCAAAGACAAAACTGAATGAGATCAAGAACAGGAATGCAATACAAAAAATAGCAGCCATAACCCTCCCGGCCTCAGTACCCTAGATGGGTCATATTTACTGTGCACTCTTTTTTGTGTTGTCACTATGAGAAAGCTGACGCCTTGCCAAACAGGCCACAGTCTACAACTGCAGGGCTGAAAACATATTTTATAGCCTGTATAAGTTCTTAACCACTTCCCAATGCTACCCCACCCTGAGAAGAACAAAAGGTTAAAAATATTTTCCTTTTGGAAATGGACCCAGATCTTAACCAAAGGGCTAGAAATATTTCTAAGCCACTGACAAAAGTCTCATTCAGTATGTCTTAAACATCTTGATTATATCTTTAATGTGCCACTTGCTTTGCAATAATCCACTGTACAAAGGCCTGCTGCCTCGCAAACAAGACCGTAAGTACATAATAAATCACCTTGCAATGATTTTTTTTCTCCACCTCCTACTCACACTGACCTCCTAAATTTTCATTTTATTTTAACTTTTCCAGTTCGGCCCCCTTCTCCCCCTCCCCATTTTGCTCCTGTCCAACCAGCCCACCCTGTGGCACTGCTTCCTGCCCAGATTTTACCACTCCGGTCGGCCCTGCCGCTGCCATCCTGCGGGGGGAGAGCGCTGTCTAGGGTCTTGGAGGAAGAGCATCTTTCTGGAGAAAGGCTCTTGCTCAGGAGGGTGGAGGAAGGCACCGGAGGCCTATTTGCATATGCTTTTATTCCATTTCCACACCCTACACGCTAACGCTCACTGGAAAGTCCCTTCTCAATTCCCTCCTCGTGGCAGCGAGGGAGGAAGAGGCTGGGCCAGAATGGAAGGTTCCATCCCGGCAGTGTCCGCATCTCACCCGGGGGGAAACCTCCAGCCCCCTCCCAAGGCCCACAGGGTCCAGACACACAGCAGTGCCAACGTGGGACCCCCGTCCACCCCCAGCTGAGAGCTGCAGGCTGCTCTAGCCTGCTCGCTCCGGGGAGCTGTCTGCAGAATGCTGCCTCCCCCGAGGAAGTTCTGGTCAGGCGCTGGGTCCCCGGCTTCCTGCCTGTACCCTCCTCAGCCCTGCGGGGAAATCCCAGACCTCTATCGGCTGCCCAATGAGCCCCTAGGTTTTTCAAGTATGCTCAGGGCTGAGTTTCGGCCAAAACCTCAACTTATCATTAACCAAAAACAAATAAATAACGTGTGTAGGCAGGGGGTAGGAGGGAATTGCCCTTCAGGGTAAGGATCACACAGAAAGGTCTTTTTCCTTGCTGAGACAAGAGGGCTGGATTTGCTCAACATTTGAACAAATGGTTGTTTCCAGCGGCACCCCGCCAGGGGGAAGATTCAAAAAAATCTCTTCCCAAGCTCGCTTCTCCAGAACCATGGAAATTCAAGGCAGTCCTGAGTCTCAGCTAGTAACAGCAAGAGCCACATTTTAATGGCCCGGCACTCGGATGAAAATTTCACATGCATGATCTTCACTAATCCCAACAGCAATCCCAACAGGGAGCCAGTTTTATGCTCCCCATTTTACTGATGCAGAATTTATCTTTGGTAAGATTGGGGCATTTGCCCAAGATCACACTGTTAGTAAGAGCTTTCGCGGATTGCTCCTTTTTCTGATACGTCTGGCCAGTACAGAACACAGCCATTATGGAGTTCCAGCCAAAGATCGCCCTTCTCCTTCCCATTAATGCCCCACATCTTGCCACAACCCTGTCATGTCACCATTTTGTTCTACTGGACCCACCAGGTAAAGTATTACCTGGCACTCTCTCGCCCCTGACCACTAGGCCCCTCCCTCAGACCGTATCTAACCACTGCCGCTTTGTGCTTTGTCCCGGCTGCTGCTCCCCTCTTTAGAGCAGTCCAGCAGGTACCTCTCCCCAGTACACCCCTGCTACCTGACACCCAAGTCGCGCTCCATTTTATTTTCTATCATTTTCCAAACTGGAAATGCCCTTGGAATGTGCGACTCGTGAATTCATATTTCCGCTCAGGGTAAACATTGTGCTTTCCCTGTGCAATGTGCCCATCAACAGGTAAAACGCAGATCAGGGTTTTGCATCAGGAACTGGAGTCATGTCTGGAAATACTCCTTCACCTTGCACCCTCTCAAAAGATTTGTTTGAACTTCTATTATAGATAATTTTTCAAAAAGCAAATGTTTGGGGCTGGAGATTTAGCTCAGTGGTTCCGGTGCCTGCCTAGCAAGCGCAAGATCCCTGGTTTGATCCTGGTAACCACATACAATGCTGGGCGTGGTGGCTCACACCCACCAGCAATCAATACCACATACCACAGTGTTGGGCATGGTGGCTTATGCCTATAATCCCAGCACTCAGGAGGCAGAGGCAGGAGGATTGCTGAGTTCAAGGCTTGGCTGGGCTATATAGTGAGCTCAGGGCCAGCCTGAATTACAAAGCGAGACACTGTCTCAAAAAAAAAAAAAAAGCAAATGTTTATTGACTATCTATTATATCCCAGACTCCATACAGATCAACATAGCCTTAATTATCCGCCCCACAGCCCCCAAAGGTAGATACTATTCTTAACTCAAGATTACAAATGAGGAAACTGAGGCTGAGAGATTTTAAAACCTGCCCAAGATTTCACAGCTAGAAATGAGTAGACTCATGGTTTCAAATGATCTTTGCTGTCCCCAAATTTCTGACAGCCCCAAACACAGCATTCTGTTACCTCCCGAAAGATCCACATCAAATTTCCTTAGGTGAGGATCACTCCCTCTGCAAAGGTGGTATACACAAGTCCCGGCCCTGAGCAGACCACACACTAATCAGCACTGCTCTGGGTGGGTGAAGGGAGGGAGCATACCACTTCTAACCCAGCCCGTGTGGGACTGAGGAGTAAATGACCTATTTGTGAAGCTGTAGGAAAGGTCAAGGGTTGCATTGTGTTGATTAGTGACCATCCTGTTTAAAGAAATCTGAAGTCATTGGGTCCATTAACTGAGGCAAGACTCAGATGGAACAAACGGAGGAACTCAGGGCTGGCTGGTTTCTGCTAACAAGTTCATTACCCGGTTGCAGTCCGTTAACTCCTGTGTTCCTGAGGGCTCCTTACAGCACCTGGGGCTCATTTGGTGCGGTTTTCCAGAAACAGCCAAGTGGATGCTTGGAGCCAAGATTTGAATATCTCTAGGCTGCCAACTATATGAGCTTCCACAGTCTGCCTTTCGCATCAGGAAGAATAGACTAAAATCCATGAGGCAGCCTTTCACGGATGCTATCTGAATTGAGCCTTGTTCTTTTATAATCAAAATTTATATCATATTCTCTTAGGGGTGGGTAGAATGAAGTGAATTCAAATGCACTGCTCATAGAACTTATGAGACATGCCAGACAAAGTGTTATGCACTTTACCACCGTCATGTCATTTAATCCTCACCAGATGGGCTTTACTGTCTCCATTGCACAGACGAAAATGTGCAGAAGACAGAGACTCAGAAACGTGAAGGCCGGAAAGAGTTAGGAGCTGCCAGGAGGAAGGGAGTCGCTGCACAAGTGTGAGTCTCCTTTGGTGCCAAGAAAGCTGTTGTCTGACTTAAAACCCCACCCTGGATGCTGTGGTACATCTGCTAGGTGTATTGTTCTGAAATGCCACCCGGAAGGAACTCTTGCCTCTGAGCTATTCCTTCTGTCACGTGGGAGGCAATCTAGAGTTTATGAGGCCTGAGTTGTTTTTAATTCCAAGCAACATCACCTCCCTTTGGAATATCTCATTCCTCACACCTCCTCACCCAACTAGTTCACCACTGTGCCCCACAGTAGTGAGGGTCACATACAGTCTATCCTCAATTCTGCACAGTACTGTGTTCACTGAAATTATAAACAGAACCAGGAGCCAGGCGTGGTGCCTCACACCTGTAATCCCAGCACTCGGGAGGCAGAGACAGGAGGATTGCTGAGTTCAAAGCTTGCCTAGACTACATAGTGAGCTCAGAGCTAGCCTGAACTATAAAGCGAGACGCTGTCTCAAAAAAAAAAAAAAAACAGAACCAGGAACTCACCTTCCACAGCTGTGTGATAACATGGATAAATGACAAATTAATACAATGTTTTAAAGTTACGTGGAGGAAGCATTTAATTACACATTCACTGGCTTTGATTTTATAGTTGCTTTTTCTAGATGTTTTTATTAGCATATGTCTATGATATATAATAAATACATTCATGATGGGCCTTTTTTAATTTGGGGGCCAATTATTTTTAACCCATGACTCCTGAAAAGTGCATACACACATGCCCACAGTCCCTGACACCATACATGCTCCTGCTGAAGGCTTGACTTTGCTCCCTGTCTTATGTGCCACATACTGGGGGCTGAGAATCCAGCCACAGCTCACCTCTCATGTCACTGTGTAGGTTGAGGATGTGTACATGCAGAACTAGAAAGATGACCCAGCCGTTCCCAGATGAGATAGCTCTGTCTGGGCTCTTTGGTCCCCAAGACCTTTGACACGGTACTTGGAAATTGTGACAGAGTTGGCTGAGAAAAACACCTGTCAGAGTCATGACAACGCTTGTGTTCTCAGCCCACTCAGGAGCTGAGATGTGAGATGCTTGGGGCTCTTGAACCTAGGAAACTCCCCAGATAAATAGCTGTTGTTAGGGTGAGGGCTACAGCCGTTACCTAGATCAGCATGCAGTTCAGCTGGGGCCCAGGGTTAGCGTTCACCTCACCTTTGTTTCTGCATGTTCAAGGGAAAGTTACTAACCTTGCTGGATGACTTCCATGTGAAGGAAAATGTACCCCATTCCTTCTGGCCCCCAGTGCCGCATACAAAGAGTAGTGATCCTCATGGACTGACGTGCTGGCTGCTACCAAACCCGCCTTCTTCCTTCCTTCCTTCCTTCCTTCCTTCCTTCCTTCCTTCCTTCCTTCCTTCCTTCCTTCCTTCCTTCCTTCCTTCCTAACAGCACAGGGCTCTCTGGCATGTGTACCTTGTACAGTATTTTTAACTCTTCATCTGTGCACAACTGGTCTCACCAACTGATTTACGTGTGCGTAAACACAACAGGGAGGAAGCAAAAGAACAGGGCCCAGGCCGGTGTGGTGGAGCACAGCTGGGATCCACGGTACAACTCTAGGAGGCTGAGGCGAGAGAAATCCAGGTTTGGGGCCAGCCTGGGCAACCGCAAGATCCTACCTCAAAATACAACATAACAAAGAGCCAAATAAAAGACAGGTGATAAGAAACAGAGAGATCTTTCACAAAAAGAAAAAGTGACCAGGAGAGAAAGGGAGGGAGGAGGTAGGGAGAAAGGAAGGATGAGAACAGGGAAGTAGATGGAGGAAAGGAATAAAATGGGTCTCATAATGAATGTAATCATTATGTACTACACATAAAGTATTTTTTTTAAGTTTTAAAGCAACATAAAAAGAAGGATGTACAATCATATCTCAATTGTCAAACTCAATTCATTCCAAATTTGTGTTCAAATATTGAAAAAGCACAAGAACTGAAGATATTTTTCCCATAAGAAATAATGGGAAACCAAATAACTGGTTCTGAGGCCCAGAAATTACACTTATAAATTCACTTTTCTGGGACTTTAACAAATTTTGCAACAATTTCTTTCTTTTACTCTACTATGATTATCACAGTTTTTCCTTTAATTTTACTGCTGGTATCACTACTGTTCTTTGGAGCCATAGTTACAATATTTCATGCAAATAAAGTGAAAGAAAAGCACAGTGATAAATGTTTTAATGCCATACGTTGTCTCAGTGAGAGCGGCTCTTAAACTGAAGGTCACCCCACTTGTGTCTGTGGCAAGACACGAAGCATGACTTGCTCTCTGCAATTTTCAGTTTGACTATGTAGCAAAGTTGAGAAATACCCAGCAGAATTTTTTCTCCCAAACTTCACTGTTGTAGTAGTGGAAAGCTGGAGTCTGGAGCTGTCCAACAACTAAAGCATCCTGGCAGCTGGATGGTAGGGTGCCTCTGGGTTGGGGGAAGGGGCAGGCCTTAGGCTCCTGCTAAGAAAAACTAGCAGCTTTTCTTAGCCCACTTTTAATAAAATCAGGAATAATACCTACCTGACAGTTTCACTAAAGATTAGCTTTATTTTCATAGCAAGTAAAGCGCCCAACAAAGCAGACTCTGAAAGTAACAGAGCAAAAGATCACCTATTATTTCTCTTCCAGGGAACTGGAAGTCAGATAAAGAGATCACAGCACCTTGCTGATATCTACTATATAGGAATCAGTAACAATGCCAGCGGCATTCCTGTATTGTGAGAATCCTGAAACTAAAAAGGTATAATGGAAAAGTCCGCATTTCTGGACATGGAAACAAAAGAAATGGACCTATATTAGTCCATTTGCTGTTGCTACAAAATACCTATACCGTTTGCTTTATAAAGAAAAGAAGTTTATTTAGCTTAAAGTTTTGGAAGTTGCAAGTCCAAGGTCAGCTGGCCCCATCAGTTCAGCCTGTGCTGAGGACCCACTCAGCTGCTTTACAACATGGCAGATGCCATCATGGTAGGAACATGTGTAAGAGGGAGAGAAAAGAAGGGGAGACATGGATCAAGAGAGTGGGGGAGTATCGCTCTTCTGTAACAGTTCACTCTAGAGAGAACTCAGAGCAGAGGGTGATGCCCCATGACTGAATTACCAGCCATGAGGCCACCTCTGGTCTGGAAGTTTCTACCACCCTGGGGACAAAGCCTCCAGTACATAAACCTTGAGGACTAATTAAACCCAAACCATAGCAAGGCCTAAAAGTGACGTACATGGTCCCCACCTTGAGAAGTCGACAGATGTCAGGGCACTGAGAATGCGCAGGCACCAGGACTCGGTCTTCACACTCACCCTGACAATCCCACCCTCTGAGAAGGCAAACAGGAAAGACAGAATCCACCACAAAGGGCACCTTCCCCAGGAAATGAGAGAAGTCACCAAAACTGAGGGCAAAGCTTGAGCCAAATGAGGTTCAAAGCAAAGCTGTGTAAGCATCAGAAATACTGGTAGCAAACCTGATTGTCCAAACTAGGGAACTGGTTAAATAAATGATAGTGCATCTATAGAACGAGCGGTTCACTCCATGAAGAACGCTTAATAAAACTAAAAATCCTCCAGCTGACTTTAAAAGGGGAACCAATACTACAGAAGTCTCATGACTCTTGTCTGATTTCTCCAGAAAAAGTGAATGCAACACACCGAAAAGATGAGTCGCTGTTTATAAAAGGGAGATGAAACTTTATTTCCTGTAATAAAAAACTTCTTGATGTATTACACCTTACAAAGAGAAGAGAAATTCTAGGTTAAGAAAGAGATAAAGGAAGAAAGAAAAGAGGAAAAGGAAAAAGGAAGCAATGAGGTCAGAAGCAGTGCTTCGCAAACATCTTTCCCCAACTGCTCTTCCTTTACTCGCCTTTCTGCTCTGCCTTTTCAAAGCTGGGGGCTTAGGGAGGCAACACTAGCCTTGCTGCTTGTAAAAGATGACAGATAAAAGGCTAGAAATGAGCTCACAGTAAATATTTATAGATCAAAGATAAGTCCACTTTAGGAGTAATTTTAAACAAAAATTGCTTTGTCTTTTCCATGTACTCATAAACGCATGAATGAATCCTACCCAAAAGCTTTCGGCTAAATAGAATGATCCAGAGTAATGTAGGAACCACATCCTCTTTAAACAGCATCTCATGGGTTTGTGCTATTTAAAGCAAACAGTATTAGAGAAATGATTTTGTGAACCAGAGGCTCATGTAGTTCCCAAACTACATCTGGGAAAACTATGACAGTGTTGCCATAGCGGCACTGTTGAGGCCAGTGTTGAGGCCAGTGGAGCCAGGCTGACCTCCCCATGGGCCACTGGCATGACAGCATTCAGCCTCTTTTGCCTCATGATGAAGAAAGAAAAAACAGCAGTAGCACATCCAGCTGTTCCTAGGATTAAACAAGTATGTAAAGTGCCTGGGAAGTTCTTCATCGGTAGGCTAGAGGACATTCAGTATGTGCCTCCTACGTAGTACTTGCTCCCTTCTAACACTATTCCACACTGCCTTGGTGCCTTCTGTTCTCACCTGGGTCATTCTGAGGTAAGAATGAGCCTCCTCTTACCTCCAAAGGTGGGAAATAATGGGCTTAAACCATTCTTCAAAATAACAACAACATTTCAGCAAAGAGCCCATGACCTCTACATGGGGCCAGTGAGAAAGAGCAGTTGAGCTTGGGAAGTGTCTGCATAAAATAGCCTTCCTCTTCCTCTAGTCTGTGCATAGAAATGTGGGCTGCTAATGGCCATAGCCTTTGGCTACTATGAGGGGGAGTCTGGACCTCCTAGAGAGTCGCATGGAAGTTTTGAAAATAAAACCAACGTAGAGAATGCAGGTGGAAATAGCACTAGAGTCCCTAGATCAGCCTCATCTGAGGTCCAGTCTCCTGCTGAACATCTCAGTCGTACAAAACAGTAAATTAGTTTGCTCTTCTGTAACTTCCATGAGAGACATCCTAGTTGATATGCTTCTCTGAAATGAATAATTCCTTTTATTGCTTTCTCAGCAAACCGGCCATGTCCCAAGTGTTCTCTGCATCAACAGAGTTTGATGAAGAGTTACAACCCAAATGTCCATCAACTGGAGACTGGATAAATAAGATGTGGGTTTTTTCTAAAACGGAGTATTATTCTGCCATAAAGAATGACAAGATGGATTCATTTATGTGCAAATGGATACACCTGGAGGACACACTAATAAGCAAAATAAATAGACCACAGATAGGCAAATACTGGATCTTTTCTTTGATATGAGCACCTGTAGATGCAAATGAGCTCTAGAAAGTATGACAGTTTTTGTAGAATGGGAAGTTTCCAAAGGAAATTTGGTATGGGAATGTAATGAGGGGAAGGAATAAATATGATTCTGAAAGAAAATAAAAGAGCATGTATATAGGGTTGGGGAGGTGTGGGTGGGTAGGGATATGGGTAAAAATTAGAATTAATTTGTGTCATATATTGGTACAAACTCCCCAATGTTTGTGTGATTGTGAGATGTATATAAATTGTACCGATAAAGAAATTTTTTTTAAAAAGAGTTGAATCTCACTCTCTGTGAAGAAAATTAAAGCAAATCAGCCACAACTGCCTTCACCATTTCTTTCCTCAACTATTCCAACCCCCTGCTGGGGTTTCCAAACTAACTACCAAAACTAATCATATGGGATTAAAAAAGAATAACTGAGATATTAAGAAAAACATAGAACCTAAGTCAGTGTATAGGAACACATTCTATGTATTTGCATGTATTTTTTAATCCAGTAACTACCCAAGAGGACAAGTGGGGACAACACTCCCATTTTGATAAAGTTCTACCACAACGTGGATGTTTCTAGGGTTCTGTGATGAGCTACTATGCCCATTGGTCACACAACTAACACATAACAACATATTTGTTAACTCAAAATGAGTTTCATTTATGCTACATCTGCTCAAACCACAATGGGAACCATTTTTTGAGCACTGACTGCCCACGAGGGACTTTGCTGAGCAACTCACACACACATTATTTTAGATAATTTACATCAGAGCCCATCTTCACGGTAAGTACTGACCTTCCATTTTTATTTATAGAGAAGAAAACAGGGTCTGGAAACTTGATTGAGGCCAGGCAGGTAGTAAATGATGGTGCTAAGATTAGAACCCACAGCTAATGGGTAAATGATATAATGAAAGTGAAACACACATCACACAAATATTAGCAGATATGTAAAAGTTGACGTGGTTACAAGATGTAAAGGTCAAGGACAAAGATATGCAAGGTGTTTGCATAGCCCTGCTCTGATCAAGCTGCATGACTGTAAACCAAGGTTCATTCATACATCCGTTCAACAAATACTCACCAAGGGACTCCTGTGAGCTTAACGTTCATTGGGGGAGGAAGTAATATGGTTCCCCTTTTTGTGAACGTATAATCTCAGGAGATAACAGACATGGAAAGATCCTTTGGGACCACCTGGTCCAATTCTCTCTACAACAGAGGGAAGGACTTAGACCAGGATGGTGGGGTGGTCCTGCCCAAAGTCACATCATGAGTTGGTTAGTGACAGAGTGGAACTAACCCCACAACACTGCTGCCCAGATAAAAAGCCTCTTTACCCAGCCCAGCTTGCAGGACTTGCAGAGCAAGGGAGGGAGGATACAAACTCAGCTGAGAAGGTTCAGTATTATGAATAAAGTTGTTTTCACAGTACTCTCAGAAGTGACAAGCATGGGCACACACACAAAGACACTAGAAACAACAGTGCTCCGTGGGAGGGTTGTTCTTTCTGGCACATTCTTTCATGGATGGCTTTGCTACTGAAAAAAGAATAATAATAATTGTAATAAATGTAAATGTAATTGGCTTGGCCTGGAGAATGATTACATGTTGTGTTAAGCATGGGAGGAAACCAAGCTACAGATTGATCAATATAATATGGTCTCTTTTTTGTTTGCTTCTTGGCTTTAAAAAGAAAATGTAGTTCAATTTATATGTTTTGCACACTCGTATCTGAGCATAAGGAAACGTGAGAAGACACATTATTCTGGTTTTCTCAAAGCACATATCTAGAAGAGGATGGGGAAAGACACATAACTTCCTTTCTGTATAGCTTATGTAATGTACCTTTTCCTTCTGGTATTAAGGACTGAACTCAAGCCCTTTGCCCTGAGCTACATCATAAGCCCCTTTTGCTTTGTTTTATTTTGTTTTTAAGACAGGGTCTCCCTAAGTTATTGAGTTGCCTGCCCAGACATGGGTTGAACTCACAACCTCCTGCCCCAGCCTCCCAGGGAGCTGAGATTACAGGCATATGCAACCATATACTTTTTTAAATAATGTATTTTAATACGTAATATATTCACATGTTTTAAAATTTAAAGGAGATCAAAGGTGCTTGGGTACAGGGTGTGCTTAGTCATGTGCAAGGCCCTGAGTTCAACCCCAATATCACTAAACAAGTAAGTAAAATTTAAAATTAATTTTTAAATCAAAAGAGACAAAAGTATATGGAGTTAAACATGTCTTATTTGTTTTGTACACCTTCATAGGCACTACGTTTCCCAGGAGCTATCATTTTCCTATGAATTTTTCCAGAAATATTTTATGCAAACACAGTGATCTCTGCGTGTATGCGTGATACACAATACCACACTTGGTCATTTTCACTTGATGACCTGCTGGCCTGCATACTGTGTTGTTTCAGTTGGCTCAGGCTACTGTCACAGAATATCACAGGGAGGTATCTCCAATAAAACCTTCGATGCCCACAGTTCTGGAGGCTAGAAGTCTGAGGTCCAATTCTTTCTGAGTCGGGTTTATATGTGGATGTCTTCTTGCAGAATCTCTGTGTGTGAGGCAGGGAAGACGTTCTCATGCCTCAGTTACTCCCTAAATGCCATCACACTGAGGACTAGGCTGCGAGACTCAGACTCTGGGCAGGCACAGGCTCAGTATACTTTCTTTTCAATAGCTGCATTTATTTAACCACTTCCGACTGATGAGTGTCTAGGTAGCTTCCAGTACTTGCTCAAGTAAGTAATGCTGAAAAACTCTTAAATTATTCATTTAAGATTGCATCTAATCGTGTCACTTTTCTACCCAAAAATCTCCAGGGGATTCATTCACCTTCCCCTACTCAGCCCAAACATATTCACACCTCATGCCTTAGCTCCAGGTCCTCATTTTCTGCCCCCTGCCCTCTCCACTGGGTGACAAAATCCTCCATGGTGTCACTCAGAGATATCCTCCCAACTGCCCCTGGGGTTCATCCCTCGCCTCCTTGGAAGATATGCTCAACTTCATAGTCCCAAGAAGGTGCCCCAGATTTCAAGTAGCATATGCACATCCATAGTCTTCCATCCACTCCCTGCCATCTTCATACGTACTTAGCACCTTCTGATGTATTATATGACCTTATTTATTGTATTCATGGTCACCTATCTTCCTGTACTAAAATGCAAGCTCCCTGCAGGCAGGAATTTGTGTCTTACTTGTTCACCAATGTGTCTCCATGAACTGGAATGCAGTAGTTGGTGTACACATTGGATATATATTTTTAACAAGCCAGCTAAAGGGTCGGAGGAAGGAAAAGCATACTTTACTTGGAGGGGAACAAAGGAATTGCTGATAGAATCACTATCCATGGAAGCAAGACCTTCGCATATAACCACTCTGCACATTTCATGGGATATGTTTATGTCACCCCACAGATGCTTCTCACAAAACCATCACAGTAATTTGTGAGATTAAAAAGAACCTCATGGTAGATTACTAACTGTCAGCTAATGCCCAGCTGAACTGAATTGGTGTGGAAAACCCACCTGAGGACTGTTGCCAACAGCAGAGAAAGAGAAATGGAAAGGAAGATCACTGCTGCTGATTTTCTAGAAGCTTGCTGTGGCTGGTTTTCTTGTGTTGCCGGGAATGGCTATTGTTTTTTCTTTTTTTGGTGCCAGGTACTGAACTTGTGACCTTGGACTTGCGAGGCAAGTGCTAGAACCACTAAGCTAAATCCCCAGCCCAGCCTGTTTTCTTCTGGGGAGCTCTATCTTCACCCATGAGCATCACTTCCTGGCTCCAGTACAGATCCCTCAGCCTGGTGATCCAGACCCTTTGCCTCACTGGCACAGGTTCTCTGACTTCCACCATTTGCCTTTGGGCTTTGCTGGTGTGGATCCCAGATATGGACAAGCATACAACATTGCTGTGGGCTCTAGACCTTTGGATAGACTCATGGAGGACATGGCCTTAGACTTTAGGCCTTCAGCTGGACTTAGGTGGGTCACTGTTATGAGATCCAGGCCCCAACCGGGTTCTTTGGGTCTCTAGTGAGCAGCTAGTCTCTCTCACTCCTCTGCATTTGACTTCTTGGGCAACTATAACAAAATAATCCTATAAATTATGTGTCTTGTATTTAATCTATTTCCTTTACAAAACCCTGACCACAACAAACTTTTATTACTCTCTTTTAGTGTGGAGAAAACTTAAAGGAGTAAAGTTTGTTTGTTCAAGGTCACACAGTAGGAAGGAAGAAGAATCTATGTTGAAGGCAAAAACCTATTCCAGAATCATGATTTTAACTACGAGACTTTAATTTGAGTTTCTACTTAGGTCACTGCACTATTGAAAGCAAGTAAAATCCTAGGAAGACACTAATCATCATGACCAAAAATTCTTAATGTTGTTTTTACATGCACACATGCACACACAAATACAGCTCAAGAGAGTCATGAGTCTTTCCCAGGCTAGGGACATCCTGAGATGTAATTAACTCACTCAGGGCTACAGTGCAGTGTGTCATGGAGCCAAGATCTGAATCCAGATAATCTTCACTCCTGAGCTTACCCTTCAGTCAAATCACACTGCTGCCTTGGGCCAGAATGAAAGAGAAGTAAATAAAAGAGCTATCTGCATACAAAGACCAGGAGCTCCCGCTTATTTTGTTGTCCCCAGGGGCTCAACAGCTACCCAGGCTGCCATGTCCTCATGTCCTCTGCAAGTAGCTTCAACTTAAAAGGACTTATCAGCAAGAAGAGCTGCTGGCTCCCAGTACCTGGTCAGTGTGGTGGCAAGAGTTCTCACAGCCACTGTCAACAAGGCACAAGACCTTCGCATGACCAAGTTTAAAATGTGAAAATAGGGGCCGGAGATTTAGCTCAGTGGTTCCAACACCTCCCTGGCAAGCGCAAGGTCCCCGGTTCAATCCCCAGTAACAACATACAACAATAGTGGGCGTGGTGGCTCATGCCCATGAGCAATCAGTACCACATACCACAATGCCAGGTGTGGTGGCTCACACCTGTAATCCCATCACTCGGGAGGCAAAACCAGTATGACTGCTGAGTTTGAGGCTTACTTGGGCTACATAGTAACCCAGAGCCAGCCTTCTACAAAGCAAGACCTTGTTTAAAAATAAATTGATTAATTAATTAATTAATTTTTAAAAAAATATATATATATATGAATATACATAGAGAAGCGGCAGGTGACAGCTGTCCTCAGGCTGCCAGTGTGGCCACCAGGATATCTAATAACAGACACACGTCAGGTGCCCCAGGCCCACTTACTGTGCCTTCAACATCTCCTATTAGAACCTCCCACACCGTGGTTCCATCTCACATGCGGTACCCTTCTGGGGCAGGGCTGGCTGACATCTGCCACGCATGGATCGAGAACCAGCATCTCTTCATACTGCTCATGTCCCCCTGTGAAATGAAAACAAAGAACATGCCTGCATTTCTTCATGGTGGGTTCCCTAGAGTCTCACTTATTATTTGATGTTTTAGGTTATCTGTGGCTCGGTTTGTTTTTTATTTCTTAGTGATATCTTTTTAAAGAATTAAAGTTTTGTATTTTGCCTAAATCCAAGTTTTTATTTTCCTCTGTTTTTATTAAAGCATTTTTGGTTCCTGTGTGTAAAACCTTCTCTTTATGATCCAAAATCTCAAGTAGTTTTCTCATGTTTTATTCTGGAAGTGTTGCATACTTGTCTTTGATGCATAATTAGCTCACATTTTGAGCTAAGTTTTTGATGGGATCCAAGTTCAACATTCTACCCATTGTTAACTCAGTATAGTCCTCTCCAGAGAAACAGAAGCAATGAGATGTACACAGCTAGGTGTGTATGTGTGCATGTGGAAGAAAGGGGGAGTCTTACCCTAAGGATCAGTGATGGCTTGTGATGGCTTGACCATCCCAACACTGACAAGCAAAGCTGGCAAGCTAGAGACTTGAGGGAGGGTTGCAACCAATCAGATGGCAGAATTCCTCTTGGGCTCAGAAAGGTTAGTCTTTGTTGTCAGAAAGGTCTTCAACTGACAGGATGACCCCACCTGTATTACAGAGGGGAATTTCTTCACTCAGAGTCCACCAATTTAAATGTTAATCAACTCAAAAACATCCTCACAGAACCATCTAGAATAAGGTTTGGCCCAATAACTGGGCACTGTGTCCCAGCCACATTGACACATAAAACAAATTCTACACCAACACAGCCATACCATTGTCCCAGGGCCCCTTGTTGGAAAGGGCTGCTGCTTTCCTACCATGCTACCTTGGACCCTTGTTCCATGGATCTGAATCTTTATCATTATGCCCATAACCATACAACTGTCTCAGTTTTCATGTAGCAAATCTTGAACTCAAAGGGTAGAAATCCTTTAACATTCTTCTCCTTTTCCAAGATTATTTTGACTTTATTTTCTTTTCTGTTGTTGTTCTGTACACATTTTAGAATCAGCATATCGATTTCTTAAAACAAAACCTTACCAGGAATTTGACTGTGTATTAAAGCTACAGATCATTTGGAGGGTCTAGCGACATCTCAAAAATTGAGTTTTTTAATATATGCAGTTTATTTTACTATTTTAAGGACTTCAATTGCACCAACATTTCATAGTTTTCAGTGTACAGGTCTTTTTATTGTTAACTTTGCTCCATTTTTACTTTTTTTATATACTGAGGATTGATTGAACCCAGGGCCTTCACAATGAGCTACATCTCCAGCCTTTTAAAAAAATTTTCTTTTAATTTTGAAACAAAATCTCACTAAATTACTCATACTGGGCTCAAACTTGTGATCCTCTTGTCTCAGCCTCACATAGTGCTGGGATTATACACATGTGGCACCATGCCCAGCTAAAAATTTGCGTTTTCCAATTATTCACTGCTAATATATAGAGAGGCAATTTATTTTTTCATCTTGTGTGCTACATTTCACTCACTTTAAAAGAAAGCGAGAGCTAGGAGGTCTTTGTTAGTTAACACCTCCCAGCATCTGAGTTTCCGCTTCAGCAAAGCAGGCAACAGGAATTAGTGCTGTAGCTGCCCATACAAACTTAGCTTTTCCCTGAGCACACGATGGGCTGGTGACAGGGTTTGGGACACACTGCTCTACAGGCTGTGTCATTTTCCACCCTAGCTGGCAGAAGGTGGGCTGAGACTGTGCTGAGGACCCCAGAGAAGAGGGATCCAAGAAAAGCACTTCTTAATGAGAATTAAGTCATGTCATGTACTGGTACAAATTGTCAATGTTGAGTATGATCATGATGTGTATATGAAATGTACCAATAAAATCAATTTTAAAAAAGCAATACAGAAGTGTCTGGTAATTTCAGATGCCCATTTTTGAACTGGGTCTTTAAACTTGGGGACACTGATTTCTTTAAGTTCTTTATATATTCTAGATAGTAGTCCTTTGTCTGGCAAACAGCTAGTAAAGATTTTTTTCCCATGTTGTTGGTTGTCTTTTAGCAGTGCCAGTGGTTTCTTTTGTTATACAGAAGCTTTTTAGTAGGATAAGATCCCATTTATTGATTCTTTCTTGCTAGTTCTCGTCTATAAAGGTCTTGTTCATAAAGTCTCTGCCTAAGCCAATGTCCCCAAGAGTTTTACCTAACCTGTTTTGCAGGAGGTTTATTGTTTCTATTTTAATGTTTAAGTCTTGAATCCATTGTGATTTTAGTTTAGTACATGGTGAAACAGATAGGTCTAGCTTTAGTTTTTGGCAGGTTAAAGCCCAGTTTTTAAAGCACCATTTGTTAAAGAGGTGTCATTCCCCCATTGAGGATGTTAGGCTCCTTTGTCAAAGAAAAGGTGGCTTAGGAATATACTCAAAGGAATTAAAAGAATCATATTTTAAAGACATATGTACACCCATGTCCATAGCAGCTCAGTATGTGATAGCCCAATCTTGGAAACAACCCAGATGCCCATCAACTGGAGACTGGAGAAAGAAGATATGGTTTTTTTTATAAAATGGAGTATTACTCTGCCATAAAGAATGAAAAGTTTCATTCATTTATGTGCAAATGGATACACCTGGAGGACATGCTAATAAGGGAAATAAATAGATCACAGATATGTAAATTCCATATCTTTTGTCTGGTATGAGAACCTGTAGATGTAAATGAGTTCTACAATGTATGATAGATTTTGTGAAATGGGAATTATTCAAAGGGAATGTGGTAGGGGAACATAATGAGGGGAAAGAATAAATATGATTTGGAAAGAAAAAGAAATAGCATGTATATAAGGGGCAGTGTGTTCTGGGTGGGTAGGGATATGGATAAAAGTGAGAATTCACTTATGTCATATACTGGTACAAAGTCCCCAATGTTGAGTGTGATTGTGAGCTGTATATAAAATGTACCAATAAAGAATTCAATTTTTTAAAAAGCTGGATATGGATAAAAGTGAGAATTAACTTGTGTCATATACTGGTACAAATTCCCCAATGTTGTGTGTGATTGTGAGTTGTGTATAAAATGTATAAATAAAGAATTCAATTTTTTTTATTCCATCCCTGGTGGTGGCAGTGGCGGAGGCGGACTGAGGCCTGCACACCGGCCCGTCCCACCCCAAGCGACACCGAGTACTTGGCTGCTCTGGGTGCCATTCCATTCCTGGAGGTGACAGCGGCCAACTGAGGCCTGCACACCGGCCCACTCCACCCCAAGCCAGCACAAATGACTCGGCTACCCCAGGTGCCACTTGTTCCTGGCGGTGGCAGCAGCGGCAGAGGACTGAGGCCTGCCCACCAGCGCACTCCACCCAGGAGCCATGCAATGGGGAGTCAGGTATGGACCCCGGGCGTCATCCCAACCACAGAGGATTGAGGCCCGCTGACCAGCCCCGGCCCCATCCAGGAGCTGCATTGTGAGGACCCAGGTCCGAGAGAAGGCAGGGCCATTTCCTGCATGCCTCGCTGAGAAACCAGTCAAGATAAAAAAAAAAGGGGGAGGATCTAGCTTCTATTTTGCCATCTACTCCTAGATCCCTCTACTCACCTCTTGACCCCACACCCTCTCCTATCTTCTTGTCAGAAGCAATACCCAGAAGTAAAAGACTCTTAGGCTGCCCTATTTCTTCTCCTATACTACTATAAGAAGGTGTACAAAGTCTCTGACAGTCTTACAGCATACAGTTGGTACTGTTTTATACACACCCTTTTATCCTCTATTACCCGCTGGCATATATGAGGTTCTAGAGTATAGGTGATCTTCATAAATCTGCTAACCCTATTTCACTCTCCTTCTGTCCCCCATACCTCCCTGATTCCCCAGTGACCTCTTACGCCAAAGGGTTTGGTGGGTGCATTTATGATCTACATGTTGTATACACATTGCTGATTAATTCTAAATTTTGGCATAGGGACATAGAGGTAACTCATGAGCTGAAAGTCTCCAGAATAAGATTTAACAGAACTTTTCATTTTATTTACTGTGTTAAA
>PVIC010023904.1:0-26448 GCA_004025085.1 Thryonomys swinderianus
AATATATAATTTCTGGAATGCCTCTGATTCTTCCAAATACACTTGGTCATATTTAGGGCCTTTCATTGCTTGCACATATTTCCACACATCTTTCTTGCATCATAACTATACTTAATTCAGTTAGTAACATAATCATTACTTTATGTCAACTGATTTCATTATCCAAATTCTTTTCTGTATTGATCTGCTATGATTCTGATTGTCCTTACTCATAATGTCTTGATTTCTTTCATGTTTTGTGATTTCTGACAGAGATGTACATTTTATTGTAACTTTATCATGAGAATTTTTTTTTTTTTTTTGAGACAGGGTCTCACTTTGTAGTTTCGCTGGCCCTGAGCTCATTATGTAACCCAGGCAATCCTGGAACTCAGTAATCCTCCTGCCTCTGCCTCCCAAGGGCTGGGATTACAGGAGTGAGCCACCATGCCTGGCACTGTGGTATGTGGTACTGATTGCTGGTGGGTGTGAGTCGCCACACCTGGTATTGTATGTGGTTACCAGATGGAACCAGGGCCCTTGCTCTTGCTAGGCAGGCATTGGAACCTGAGCTAAATCTCTGGCCCAAGAATTATTTTTTTTATTGGTACATTACGTATACACATCACAATTACACTCCACATTGAGAATTTGTACCAGTATATGACACAATTTAATTCTCATTTCTTCCCCCTCCGCTATCCACCCTACCTCACCTCACCCCTATAGACACAAGCATTTTTTCCTTTTTTTAACATCAATTTTTTCATTATTTACCCCTAAGCCCCATTACCCTTTGAATATTTACTATTTCACAATATCAGTCATGCATTCTAGAACACATTTATAACTTCAGTTTCATGGGAATTCTTTATAGAGTTAGTATTCATCCAGAAAGGACTTGTGTTCCTTCTATTAGTCATCTATACACTATTAACTTTGGATCACTTTATAAAAACTTCATTGAAGTGTCACTCACAAATCACAATATTCATTTATTCCAAATATATAATTCCATGAGATTTAGTAAATTTAGTAAATTTATAATGTTGTGCAACCATCATCATGATCAAATTTTAAAACTTTCATAATTTTCCAAAGATCTCTTTGGCTTTTTATAATAGTTCACTATTTCCACTCTTCAACCCTAAACATTTATGAGTATATTTTCTTTCTTTATAGATGTGTGTTTTTTGCTTATTTCACATAAATGAAGCCATACAATGTGTAGTCTTTTATATATGGCTCCGTTTACTCAGCATAATGGTTTTTTTTTTTTTTTTGCTTTTTGAGACAGGGTCTCACTTTGTAGTTCAGGCTGGCCCTGAGCTCACTATGGTGCCCAGGCAAGCCGCCGCGAACTCAGCAATCCTCCTGTCTCTGCCTCCCGAGTGCTGGGATTACAGGCATGAGCCACCACGTCCGGCATTGTGGTATGCGGGGTTGATTGTTGGTGGGCGTGTTTCCATGCCCAGCATTATATGTGGTTACCGGGGATTGAACTCAGGACCTTGTGCTTGCGAGGCAGGCACTGGAACCACTGAGCTAACCCTCCAGCCCCTCAGCATAATGTTTTTGAGGTTCATCCATGAACTCATGAGTATTTTAAGTTAAAAATCTAAGCTTGAAAGGTATTGGACTATAAAAGCGGCATAAAATGAGATCAAAGTACTGAATAGAGACCAGCTCATAGATACAGATCTTTTCCTCACCCAGGGCTGAGGCTGAAATGGACAAGTTAGCTCATTGTCTCTTTCTGAGCAGCAGGCTTATTTATCATTTGTTTTTTTACAGAGCAAGTAGCTCTTTTTGACTATACCTTTGCTTGAGTGTCCCCTTAGGCCTCTAAGTTATCTCTAGTGCTCATCAAAGTGGAAACTCTGGGCCTTCAGTTCTCAGAAGAAAACAACAAGGCAAAGCCAGCTTAGGGTTTGGTACCTGGAATTACCTTTTTCACTTTATCTTTTGCTTCTTTGCATTTGTTATGATTGTGTCGGTTCAACAATGATTTTACACATACACACACGTATGTACTTTCCCTAGTATTTTAGATATTTTCATAGGACAGAGGCCTTCAGGATATTTCATCTGTCATTCTACCCCAAGTAGGGGATGACTGAGGAAAGCCATTTTATCAAATGTTTGGATCTTAGTGAGGAAGAATCTTCCCACTAAGCAGGAGGGCATCTCAGTCCTTGGCCACTATCTCCTCCTCAGCCCCGCTTATTGCGCTGTCTGACTGGTAGTATCTTTCCCGGGTTCCCTCTGTGTAGCAGCTGTTTGCTGTCACGCCCACCCACTCATTCCCTCATACACCTTTGCAGACCCTTTTCCTTGCCTGGTGGGTCAGTAAACACAGCCACGATGGCAAAGCTGCTAAGGTCTCCATTCCAGTTCAGGCTTGTGAATATTTACAGTTGAGGGGGAAAAGGCAGTGGTTTAATAAGAAGACTGAGGCACAGGGAGGCAAAGTCATGCCCTAGTTTCACAGAGAGCTGGAATTTAAACTCATATCCAAGACTCCCTCAGATAGTACTCTTTCCACCATCTTTCTGCTCCTTCTTATGACTAAGGAAACAGGAGTAGGAGGGGCCAGCACTAGTGCATTCACTAACTTAAGAAATAAAGTTTTAGACAGTTTATGATGTTCTTTGTCTTTGATTTCTTGGTCTTTATTGCTCTTTGTTATGTGAGAGTAGCAGTGAAGGAAACACATAAACGCACAAAACAACTGCGGCTCAGTGTTTCTGTTTTTAAGCAATAGGCTCATCACAAGGAAATGTCTGAGTTCTCAGCACATTAGATTTGGTCAGCCGGTTTTACTCTACAAGTAGAGGAAAAGGGAGGGAGGAGCCCAGAGTCTCCATCTCAGTATATCAGCCACTTTTCCGGAAGGTTTCTTTTTTTTTTTTGGGGGGGGAGTATATTGTTATTAATGTACTTTTTAGCAGTTTACAAGAACAGTCAAACAGGGCTGAAGATTTAGCTCAGTGGTTCTGGCACCTCCCTAGCAAGTACAAGGTCCCTGGTTCGATCCCTGGTAACCACATACAATACCAGGTGTGGTAACTCTCGCCCACGAGCAATCAGTACTGCATACCACAGTGCCAGCCATGGTGGCTCACACCTGTAATCTTAGCCCTCGGGAAGCAGAGGCAGGAGGATTGCTTAGTTCGAGACTTGCCTGGGCTACAAAATGAGCTCAGGGCCAGCCTGAACTACAAAGCAAGACACTGTCTCAAAAAAAACAAAACAAAAAGCAGTCAAACATGGCTTAGATGGGTATCCTTGGTGAATGAAATATCATTGGAAACAAACTCCCCATATTCACTCTGTCATTTCCAACATTTCTGATGAGTTTCACTTGAGCACTGCACTATATGGAGTGGTGGAAGCCCATGACATGTGTGTACTCACTGGCAATGAGGCTCCTTCCTTGTTAGGGGGAAGATGGAGAAGCAGGCACATGTCACTTATCACCTGCATTGGAAACTATAGCAATTGACAGAATCTGCAGATTTGTCTATGACATGCTTACCAGGTACTGTATACAAACTGACTCAGGATCGGCCTTTCTGGTGTCCCAGTGCTGCCCCAGGGAGGAGAAAGAGAAGCCAAGATGGTCAAGTGGGTCTGGAGATGGACAGTCACAGCCTCAGAACAATTCATAACCACAAATCAGCTGTTGGACTAAATCAACAGCTGAAAGAAAATGGGTGATGTTGATAAAGAAATACAGTGAAAATTTTGTGCCCTTTTTTGATTTTTCTCCAGGAGGACTTTGATGGAAAGTCTGGTTATTTGTTGTTAGAAAACCCAAAACAATCCCTTCTTCATCTTAAAGAACAAGCTCCTTAGGGTCTCATTTACATGAAGGTAGATTCAAAAGAGCTGAAATTGTGCATACTTAACTGGTTAAAATTCAAGTCTTTTCCTCGAAATAAAAGCAAAAATCAGGCCCAGAAACATGATGACATGTCCTTTAGGTGACAAAGATTTGAAACTGCTATTTTGAGCACTCACAAGAGATCCATCCCTATGGCAGCCTTCAAGGCCATGCTATCAGGATGATGCTGAACTGGCACTTTTTTCTGCTACATATAAGTAAGAAATGCACAAGTGAACATAGGTTCAGCAATAAAATCACAGTGACTAAAAGGAGCCATTGCCAGAGCTTAAGACCTGATTTTGTTCACATTTGATTCCCTTGGAAATAATAAGACAGAAACAAGAAGAAGGAATGTATCTGGCTAAAGGCCCCAGGTTTTCTCTAGTGCTGTTGGCTTCTTGCCCATCTCTCCTTGGTGCTAACCGTACCAATACATATCCATTGCTTCTGACTGCAAGCAACTGAGTCTCCTTTAAGGCTGGAAGCACTGGAGACTTCATGCTTTGTGAGTGGCCTAGGAAGTAGGTGTATAGGCCCCATCCAGTGAGGCAGCTGTGTGGCATCTTCACATCTACACTGTGACATCTACACTGTCCTCTAGCATTACTGAGCACCACTTGCACACAATGGCCATCTGATCGGTCACACACTCATTGCTGGCTTCCTTCCCTTCCCTGCTCACTTTCCCACTGCATTTATGGTGCTTTCTGGGGTCATCTTACCCAAAAAGCATTTGTTCTCAAGTTCTGGTTTGAAGTCTATTCCTGGGAGAATCTAACCATGCTATAGGTGAGGTATGTCTTCTTAACTGAAAGTTCTTTGTGACATCTGATTCTTTATCCCATTGACTTGGCCACAGATTTGAAGCGCGTTAAAGTGGAGAATGCAGAAATGGCCATCCCTTGTTGCACCCTTCAGAAGAAAGAGGGGATGGCGACCCAGGCCATCCATCGAATGGCTACAGAGATGGGACCAGAAGCCAGTGGTCCTGACTCTCAAGCTGGTGCTCCCCAGACACCATAGCTTACTGCCATGGACATGCTTTAATTTCCATATTGAGCCAAGTACTCCTAGTTTCAGGGATGCATCTTGAGAAATTACTGATTTTTTTTCTTTTCTCTGAGATTTTAATTAAATCTATATCCCTACTCACCCCATTCTCTTAGTCTTATTTTCTTGGGCTGATGGATAATTATGTATATATTTTTCCTTTACTTACTTGACAAATCTTACAGGATATCTAGCTGAGTCTGAGACATTGTACTTTGTCATCACACAACGCCATCATTCCTGCCCTGGTGGAGCTTACAGTCTGTGGAGGAGCAGAATAAAGCTGCTAGAAATGTCCATGTGTAGGTTTTTTATGTGGATATAGGCTTTCAACATCTTTTGATAAATACTGAGGAACATAAGTGCCTTAACTTTTAATCTACGGTACCCCTTGCAGAAGTTTGAACTCAGGGCCTCATGTATGCTAAGCACATGCTCTACCATGGAGCTACACTCTCAGTTTCTGTCTCTTTTATCCTTCCATTTAATTTATTGAGAAAGCTAGGTTGCCTGTTTTATATAATATTTCATTTTGGGTTTTTCTCCCTGCATTCCTGTAATGTTACCTTGTTTTTCTCTCCATTATAAATCCTATACATTGGTCATTAAACTTAGAAGTGTGATCTATTTCAAGTTTAAATTTTAGGGTAAGAATATGTGATAGGGTGTTGTGCACCTTCCAAAGCCTTTTGGTCAAGGAATTCTGAAGATGGAATGTTGTAAAGTTAAAGAGAGAAATTATTCATAGAGGTTTGGGGAGTTATTCCTAAGGTCTTTAACTTAAACTAGACAAGTGATTATTTTCCCCTTCTACTATTTATTTTTATTTTATTTTTCTACAGTTTCACTAAGATATAATTAACAGATAAAATATATATGATATATCATAGGATATTATATATTTGTTTTTCAATTTTTACCTTTTATTAGTACATGTTTGCAGTACATAATGGTCACATTTCTTGTGGGGAATCAGTACATGTATATAACACATCTCATGGCTATTGACCTGCACATAAAACCAGCTAGCGGTTGGAGGGGTGTGTGTGTGCGTGCGTGTGCATGTATCTATGTGTCTTTATTTCTCCAGGATAAGAAAATGATATGTAATCAAGGTATGCCAAATTTTTTGTTTTATCAAGGAAATGGGACCTAGTATAAGAAATAAAATATTTTGATATCAATGATAAAGACTGCTAATATTAATATTATAGAAATTGTGTCCACAAAGACCAAGAGAAATAGGGTTTCTGCTTCTGATCTGACACCGTTGTGACAAGCCTTTCATTTGCTAACCTCTCCCTCTTTAATTTTTCAATTGGTATATAGCAATTACATTAGTTGTTGTATTTAATACATAGTATATTTGTTCTTGGACTTTTACGACTATTGCTAATTAACTGTACAGTCTTTTATTAGTGTTTGAAATTCTAATTACTGTGGTACCAGGAAGTTTTAATATTGTTTAGACTGCATTGCTTCTTTATTGACTCCCAGGTTTTCCTCCAGCAACTCAAGTTATGAATGTCAGTGAGTCGGTTTTCATTAAAGAACATCCTGGTTTGTTAATGAACAAAGGGGTAAAAGAACAATTTGTTGGAGCTGGAATTAAAGTGGAAGAGTAGAATCCCCATCCCTGGTTTTCAAGGAGTTGAGGGAATTTTTGTGGCTGTTAAAGAAATGTCAGCATAGTGTGCACATATGCCCCTTGTTCCTGACGGGCTGGTTCTCTACCTGTCCTGCCCACAGAGCATGCTCACTGCCTTGTCTCATTCCACCTGGTTCTCAGTAGGAATGTCTTGCTAGATGTTGTCCACATATCACTTTCTTCATGGAGGCTTCCCTAGCTCCAGCCTTTCCAGCATTCTGTAGTCTGAACCTTAGCTAATCATGTACATTTTCCTTATGTCATTCATCATGCGTTTTCATCATGTCTCTACCTGCTATATAAACTTTAGGAGTACAAGGATCATCTCCTGCATAGCTTCAGTAAACCTATGGCATACTACAGACACTCGATCCACCATTTGTTGATTATTATCTCCTGTTTGTGGAAGATGAGGGGTGTAGAATGAATTTTCAAAGTGCAACTTATGACCTGTGTCCATAGCTTTAAATGTAGACTGATCACGTCACTGACAGTCCAGTTATCAGACGTATGTTGGAGTCTCCCTCCAATCCTGTTTTGTGCTTGCCCACAAATATGTTCTAGGCACCTGTGAAGAGCCATTAGCACTAGCAGTGCAAAGATGAGGCAGACACAGCCCATGTGCTGCTGGAGGAGAAGCAGTCCCAACAGTGTGGCCATACTCTGGCACATGCTATAGTAGAGGTAAGTCACAAGTGATGGGGAGCCAGAGGGAAGGGTGAGAAGGACCATCTCTCAGATCTCCTTCAGCTCCTCTGCCTCACCATTGACTCCAGTGAGTACATTTTTCCAAGAATGAGATGTTGTGCCACTCTGAGGGGTGGCCTCAGGAAAGTTGTCCCACCTCCCCAAGCTTCAGTTCCCTATATGAAAAGGGGGGACAATCACTTTTCATTCAGAGGAAAAGATGAGGGTTCATTAAGACAGGTTGTGTGGGGGGCGGGTCTGGTGCAGCATGAGGACTTAGTGTTAGCTATTAGTATAGGACTAGAGAATGTTTTTCTGGCTTTGTTCCTTTTCCTCGTCCTGTCCCTAGAACTTAAATTCCTTTCCTATAGTACTGGCTATGCGGTTCAGCCACAGAGAAATGTCTCCCTGAATTCTTGTATCTCATTAGCAGGATTACTGATTGCACAGGGGGAAGATAGAGATGGAACCGGATTAGATGTCCTGCCCCTGGGCCTACTTTCCATCCTGTCTGCTGCCTTTGCTGGGTTTATTCTTTACCAAGTGCAGAGCTGAGGGGTGAGGAGTTCTGTCTGTCCCACTGGGACATAGGAGGTGAATGAGTTAACATTTACAAAGTGCTTTGCGCTCCTTGGAGAAAAGGCACAATCTGAGTATTCTCATTAGTGCGTGAATAATAGATGAGCATAAAGCACTCTGCAAATATGAAGTTCTTTAGCAATGCTAAATAATACCTCCACCAGTCTACCTAGAGGGGAGGGGCACATTCTGGAAGCTTGGATGACTCTGGTCTTCCCTTTCATTAATGCAGTGTGTGATTTTAGGCAGAATCGTTTCACCTCTCTGAGGTTCAGAACATGGAGGTCAGAATAGCTGTGTTGAAGGTAACTCTAATTTGGTGCCCCTTTTATAGGGTTCTCTGTCAGATGCAGAAATGACTACAGAAGAAGTCAAAGCAGTCCTTTGTGGGAAGTTGTGCTAACTTCTCCAAAGCAGGGCCAGCTAACTGGATGGAGATTCTGAGCAGTGGCTACACCTGCTTCCCCCTTCTCTTTGGTGCTAAGAAGGATTTGGATTTTCTATGGGGGTAGGTTGGAGATTCTTGCCCCTAGTGCGTAGTCTGACAGCCTCTGTGTGGAGAAAAGAGCTCCTAGAAAATCTTTTAGTTACCAAATCTCTTTTGAAAAAATTGTGGTAAGATATATGTGATGTAGAATTTGCCATTTCGACTCTTTTAAGTATATCACTCAGGAGTGTTAACTACATCCATACTGTGCTCCTATCTTCAGAAT
This sequence comes from Thryonomys swinderianus, assembly GCA_004025085.1. Taxonomy (NCBI): domain Eukaryota; kingdom Metazoa; phylum Chordata; class Mammalia; order Rodentia; family Thryonomyidae; genus Thryonomys; species Thryonomys swinderianus. The sequence continues at coordinate 8,546 of PVIC010023904.1, forward strand.
TCTTTGTCTTGCAAAATGGACACCTCATCCCCATTGAACCACACATCTACCCAAGTTCCTAGCCCCTGACAACTACGCTCTGCTTTCTGTCTTTCTGAGTTTGACTCCTCTAGGCTATAAATGGGGTCATGCAGTAGCCGCTTTTTTGTGATTGGTTTGTTTCAATTAGTGTAATGTTCTTGAAGCTCATTCATGTTGTATCACATGTCAGAGTTTCCTTCCTCTGAGACTGAACAATATTCCATTGAATATGTGTACCACATTTTGTTTATTCACTCATCTGTTGGTGGACACAATTTATTTTTATATTATGAATAATGCTCCTGTGATCATACGTGTACAGTTCTCTTTAATGGGAGGATGGGTATGAGAAAAAAATATATATATTGAACTCCCGACATGAAACTAAGGTGGGCACAGTGCAAAGGAAGTAACTAGGAGGGATTAATCAAAATATGTTATGAGGCCGAGGATTTAGCAAAAATAAAAACAAAAATTTTTCTTTTGAATTAATAATTTTTGTTTTTCGGGGTATATACCTGGAAATATTACTACTCAATCATGTGACAATAGTATTTTCAGGTTTTTAAGGAAATGACCATATCCATTTGTTCTCAAAAAAAATGTAGAGAGAATCTTTGAAGAGTGCAGACCTCTTGTCTGGGCGGTTCAGTCCTCCAAGGGTCCTGCTCTCCTTGTATTTACTAAATTACGGTGCTGAAGATTGTATACATTTTATCAAGGGATTACACAAATTTAGAATTTGGGGTTTGGGTGGAGTGGTTGTGACTTGTAACTGAAGAAGTTATTCTTTGACCTGGACTCATCTAGGGCCCATAAGTGCATAGCCGGGCAGCATGAATTATCCTTGGTTAGAGCAACTCTAACTGCAGGCACCAAGGTAAAATCCACCGCCCTTAACCTCTGCTCACTGGCCCAGTGGTGAAACACAGAACAAGTCCCTACCCCTTCTGTGCCCCTTCTGGTGTTTTAGAGCAACTGTAATGTGGCTTTGAGTCTTCTCTCCAGTCTCCTTGTTTGTCCTTGCTAGGCGCCTCTCACAACTCTTGGGTTTAGTGGTAAAGTTAGGTTTGTGGCACCTTTTCAGAATTCCCGGTATCCTCATCAGGGGTTTGAATTATGTCCCTTATGCTGGCTATGTTTGGTTTACCCACAATACAGATAGGTCTCACCTGCTCCACACTTGTTCCCTGTTCCTGAAGTCTGCCAGATTTGAGGGTATCATCAGCGAGAAAGAGGCTGATGCTTCCTACCGAAAATGCATAGGTCATGGAGATCTCCTTCCAAGGATGGCTTGGGGTAGATGTGTCAGCTGAGCTTTGTTTGGCTGCAAGTAACACCTGACTGACAATGGTGTCTAATTAGTTAATAAAACCAGCAGTCTTCGATTTGGTGCGATGTCTAGGAACCAGGCTTTTTCCATGACACCCCAGCCTGTTGTTGCCTTTTGTTCGAAAGCTTTTTTTTTTTTTTTTTTTTTTTGAGACAGGGTCTCACTTTGTAGTTCAGGTCGGCCCTGAGCTCACTATGTAGCCCAGGCAAGCCTCGAACTCATCAATCCTCCTGCCTCTGCCTCCCAAGTGCTGGGATGACCGTATGGTTTGAATTTCAGTATATGTGCTACTGAAGTGAGTATTCTAGTTTCTCTGTGGGGAGATGGAACATCAGTGTTGTTTTAATTTGCATCTTTTAATTGGCCAGTTATGATTTTTTTCATGTATTTATTGGCCATTTGTAATTTTTCCTCTGAGAACTGTCATTCATTTCAGATGCCCATTTTTGGACTGGGTTTTTAAATTTTGGAAGTCCAATTTTTTATATAGTTCTTTATATATTCTCTATACAGTCCTTTTTCCAAGGAGTAGCTTGAAAATGTTTTCCCCATTCTATAGATTGTCTTTTCCCTCTGTTGGTGATTTCCTTTACTGTGCAGAAGCTTTTAAATTTGATGTGATCTCATTTGTTGGTTCTTGGTATTATTTCTTGTGCAGCCAGGGTTTGGTTCAGCAAGTTCTTGCCTACACCTATATATTCAAGAGTTTTAGGCTGGGGATGTAGTTCAATGGTGATGTACCCACCTGGCAAGTGTAAGGTCCTGAGTTCAATACCCAGTACAAAAACGAATAAACAAACAACCCCCCAAGAAACCAAAGAAACAACAACAACAAAAAGAATTTTACTTATTTTGTCTTCCAGTAGAGTAAGGGTTTCTATTTCAGTATTTTGATCTTTGATCCATTTTGATTTTAGTTTAGTACATAGGTATAATCTTCAGTTTGTGGATAGCTAGCATCATTCCTAGCCCCATTTGCTAAATTATCTTTCCTCCAGCAAAGGTGTTTGAGCCCTTTGTCAAAGACTATGTAGCTGAGTGCAGTTGGAGTTGTTTCTGCATCCTCTCATCTGTTATATCCATCCACAAGTCTGTTTCTTTTACCAGTACCACACTGTTTTTATCACTGTAACTTTGTAGTATAACTGGAAGCCCAAGATTATGGCATCCTCTGCCTTTTCTTTGTTGCCAAGAATTACTTTTTTATTTTAATTTTTACTGGACTTAAGTTTAGCAGGCTAATCATACTTCTCAACATAGGAACTACTATCATCTTCTGTTTGTACTTGGCCCTTGTCTTGTTTATTAATTAATTGACTAAGAACTTATTTAATAAGTCAATTCTTTATCACTGTTTTCCACTCACACTTCTCTTCCTCCACATAGGCAATCACTATAAATGTATCTAGTGCTACCTTGTCTTTTGTATGTGTATCTTATTTGTAAAATGTGTATTTTGCTCTCTGAGCACATACATAGAAGATACTCTATAGATCTCACTCTGATTTGTATTTTTTTCACTTTGCACCCTTTTAAGAGTGATCCTTGTTGATATGTGTATGTACTACACCGTCTGGAAATGCTGCCTGATACTCCCCCACTAATGCAGTCATGTCTTACTCATCTGCGCCTCCTAGTGGAAACTGTGATGGCCTCCAAGCAAATGCATGTATCTTCACTTGGGACACAAGATGGGCAGGTGGTGGATTTCTCTGTGATACAAATTCCAAAGCATATTGGCTGAGTGGAAAACAGATAATTTGCATAAGCACCACTTCAATGGATTTCCAGAAAGCCTGCACTAGTGTATCCTATCAGGAATTGTTCACACTTAACTGGAAACTGGTCTAGAGTATATTAAGTAACTTGTCCAAGCTCACACAAGCAGTAAAAGTGAATTAGAACAAGAACCTAAATCCAGGTCTTCTAACTTCACAGACTTTTTATTTTCAGGCCATCACTTTTTTAAGTGTTTGGATCATGATACTGAACATTAATAAAAATATTTCTTGAGGGTTTCATTATTTAGAAAATGTCTTGAACTTCAAAAGTGCCTTGTGGCACCACTGGTGAGTTGCAGGCAGAAGAAAGAGTCTGAGGTAGTGGGTAGCTCATGTCCTGTGATCCCAGAATCCCATGATCTAGTTCAACCTGTTCTGAGTCCTTTTTGATTGCTTTACCTCAGTTTCTATATAGTTTTTGGAAGTACTTTAAAGAGAAGAGTATCTAAAATCTTTGTACTGGCTAGATGTGGTTGTGCATGCCCATAATCCTAGCATTCGGGAGGCCGAGGAAGGAGGATTGCCTTGAGAATGAGGCCAGCTTGGGGTACCCAGTGAGTACAAGGCCAAGCTGAACTACAGGGTGACACCTTGTCTCTCCATTCCCCCGCCCCCAGAATCCTTGGTCTCCCAAATGTCTGGGCCAGAATGTTCCTTTATATTTTTCTGATTTGAAAGTAAAAGAGAAGCATAGAATCCGATACTGTTAGAACCGCAACAGACCTTGGAGGTTATTCAGTCCAACTGTCATGTTTTGTATATGAGGAAGTTGAGGCCCAGAAAGAGGGAGCCACTTGCCTGGGGTCACAGAGTTAGTGGTAGAGCAGACAGCAGACTGGTTTCCTAAAACAACAACAATAACAACAAACACAGTCCCTTGCCTTTTTTGCCTTTTCCACTTCTCTGTGCTGAGCAGCTTTTCTCCGTCTACCTGGGGATCCACATTTTAAATCTCAAAAGATTGACAGAGGTGCTGCAACTGTGGTGCTCCAGGGCTCCAAACATCAGGCAGTCACCTCTCTGGGGGTGTATGCTTGGAGAGGAGGCAATGTTTGTAACATTTATCAATTTTCATGGCTAAACACTCCCATGATGGCCAATTTCCAGTGCTCAAGTGCTGTCTGTGAAAGTGGAGTTGAAGCAGCAAGACCGGCGCTAGGTGATTTTACTACAGTTTATTTGATGTCAGAGTGCCAAGTGTGGTATCTGATGAAAGCCCTGTGTGTGTCCCTAGCTCATGCAATTCCCAAGCCAGGGTGTGTCCACTCCAGTGCATCACATGTATTAGTCTGTTTTCCTAGTTTGCACATTTGCCTTGATTCTTTTAAATATTATACAGTGGAAACATGAACTATGAATATAGTGGGATAAAAATCAGGATAAATGAGTTATTCTGGCCATAAATTTTATGTATAGCTGAAGTGTCAACTCTTTTTTTTTTTTTTTTTTTTGAGACAGGGTCTCACTTCATAGTTCAGGCTGGCCCTGAGCTCACTATGGAGCCCAGGCAAGCCTCGAACTCAGCAATCCTCCTGTCTCTGCCTCCCAAGTGCTGGGATTACAGGCGTGAGCCACCACGCCCGGCTGAAGTGTCAACTCTTTAAGCTCCTAACAATAAAAGTTTTAACTCTTATAGATTAATTTATAAAAAATGTATTGTACTCCTTCCTGCTTCATTACAGGAGACCTTATAACTTATTACCTTTTTATTTTTGACAACTCAAGGCATGTTGAAGTGTGAAAAGCTGTGCTCATGGAATAAATGGCCTAATAATCCCTTGTTATGGCTCTGGATTTGTTACTTTCTTTTTAAAAACCAAAACCTCACTGTCCAGGGCCGGAGATCTAGCTCAGTGGTTCAGGCGCCTGCCTCGCAAGGGCAAGGTCCTGAATTCGATCCAGGTAACCACATACAGAGCTGAGCATGGTGACTCACGCCCACCAGCCATCAATATCACATACCACAGTGTGGGGCGTGGTGGCTCACACCTGTAATCCCAGCATTCGGGAGGCAGAGACAGGAGGATTGCTGAGTTCCAGGCTTACCTGGGCTACATAGTGAGCTCAGGGCCAGCCTGAACTACAAAGTGAGACCCTGTCTCAAAAAAAAAAAGAAAAGAAAAGAAAAGAAAAAACCTTACTGTCCAGAAGTTACAATTTTATCTTTCTGACTGTGTCTCTCTGGCCTCTCCCTTTTCTAATTGACTTGAACTGTGCAGAGTCAAACTTACAAATACCAGGGTTGGGGATTTAGCTCAGTGGCACCTTGCCTGCCTGGCAACTACAAGGTCCCAGAGTTGATTCCCACTACCAGAGGTGGGGGAGGAGAAGCCAGTAACCTGGTATATACAGACCTGGTGAGTACGATGCTTACCTTTTTGTGTGTGGCCTTGCAATGATAATTTTGGCTGCTCAGAATGTTTGACTTTTAGTGCTTGTAGAATCTCTGGAGAGGAGTTCCTGTCAGATTCCTTGGTTCTAGATCAGTGAGTATTGCTACAATAATATAATTGTTGTATAAGGGTATAGTATATCATGATGCATACATTTCATTATGGAGGATGGGAAAAAGTATCTCTGGACCAGGAAATATAAAAAACAGAGGAGCATTGGGCTTTGTTTTGCAGGGTCCTAAAATGCTTTTGGAATGGGAGTGTATTCTATCTGGTGAATTAGGCAAAGGATGGTAACAATTAAGTCTTAAAAGTTGGGGCATATCTCTCTTTAAGATTCTTTGACTTTTGTAGTAGAGCTGCAGGCTGTGGCTAGGGAAGCAGTTCTAGTGCTTGAAAATTTTCCCAGCCTGGGGTAAGAAAGGTCCCTCTACACCCCTACTTGTCCCAGGCATGCTGCTTCCTGGGCTGGAAAGGGAAGTAGACTGTACCTGACCACCTAACACTACCTTTCTCCTGTGACATTGGGACCACAAAAAAGCCCCTACCTGGGCTGGAGATTTAGCTCAGTGATTCCTGTGCCTGCCTAGCAAGCACAAGGGCCTGAGTTCAATCCCTGGTAACCACATACAATAGTACCGGCCATGGTGACTCATGTCCACCAGCAATCAATACCACAAACCACAGTGCTGGGCATGGTGGCTCATGCCTGAAATCCCAGCACTCGGGAGGCAGAGGCAGGAGGATTGTTGTGAGGTTGAGGCTTGCCTGGGCTATATAGTGAGTTTAGGGCCAGCCTGAATTACAAAGCGAGTCCCTGTCTCAAAAAAAAAAAAAAAAAAGCCCCTACCTTTGTTTCAGTCTTCTCACCAAGAAGATCACATTATGTCATTGTTCCCTTGCTTTCAAGGAGGAAGTGGTTTTCTATACTTCTGTTTTCTTCCCAAAGTTTAGGAAAGATAGCCTCAGGTGTGTATTTAGAAGATAGCCTCTTCCATGCAGAAAAGGGGTATCCCATCCCACTCCCATTGTCTCCTTCTGCAATATTCTTCTCATTCCTTTGTAGCCCTGAGGCTTTTGGGAATTCTCAAGTCTAATCTTGGAAGCCTCCTTATGCTTCCTTTCCTTCATTCCTCATTAGCTCCACGCGGAGATTTGTGGGCTGGGCTGTGGCACAGAGGAGGGGCTAGAGCTGGAGCTGCTGTAAGAAGGGCAGTTGCAGGGTCAACTTCCTTTCCTGGTCTGGCCTGTGCCTTGGTCAAGACGCTGCTTGCATCATCTGAGCAACTTCTATGAAGTCTTTGGAGCTGGTGTCACCCCACACAGGGCAGGAGGGAGCCCAGCGGTGAGAACTGGCTCCTCCACCTGGCTGGCCTAATTAACAAGTTGGGTCCTTTCCAGCTTCTCTCCTTGGGTCTCGTGGGGCTGGGCTCTGCTGGGGGTGGGCAGACAGTCTTACTTTAAGCAGCCTATTGATCCTCACGTGGTCCTGGTGCCCCTCTTGGGGGAGCACTCTCATGTTTTAAGTGCATGCAGTTACTCTCTTGACTGGCTTGTAAACAGGTTTTAATGGGGCTATTAGTGTAAAAGGACAGGAAACTTTCAAAAACAGCCTCTTAAATATTCATGAGGATGTTAAATCTGGTGCTTAATCACCAATGTTTGCACACAGCTAACTGGGAGGGAGGACAGCTAACAGGCTGCTTTCACTCTGAGCAATTGACAGGGCATTAATAAACGCTCTTACAGGCATGATTAATGGCCAAGAGAATAGGACTTTTTTTCCCCTTTTTTTCTAGTTTTTAAACAAAAGGAACTCCCCTCCTCTGGGAAGTATTGTTTTGGAGAAAGTGACCACAAGAGGGTTGGGAGTGGGATTCAGAGGGCATGGGGGCTGGAGAGGGTGTTTTTCAGGGACAAATTCTTCCCTTCAGAAATAGCTGGACCCTTGCCTGACATTCGCTTCTTTGAGAATGACTTTATCAGGGGAAACTTCTGGAAAATTTAAGCAGGGAATCTCCAAAGGATTCCTTATCTGGAGACTTCTTAATTTAGCCTTGAGAAGGCCCATGAGGGAAGTGAGGTTCTCACAGTTGGATGAGATACGACCAACTGCTCTTCAGTGCTTGAGCTCCTGTGTTTACCTGGAGTTAAACTGCAGGCAAGGATGGTCAACTGTGGCCCAGGTTGGCCCCATCTGTTCCCAGCGGACCTTTCTAAGTATCCTTTTAATTTGTGGAAAGGCCTCTTTCTGTAACTCCTTACTGTCATATTTTATGTAGAATCTCCACTGAAATATGAATGGAAAGATTACTTTTTAACTAGTGAATCATCTACACTATTGCAGGAATGGATGTTGGATACTGACTAACCTAGCTTCACTCCTTCCAGAGGAAGATGGGGAGATGAGGAAACTTGCGCAAGCTCAAGTACTGTGGCAGGCTTAGGGCTCGACTCCAGGTATCTGTACACCTGGCCATTAGTTCTTTTCACAGGAGCTCTGTATCAGCATGACAAGACTTCTCCAAGTGATCCAGAGTTGTTTTTTGCAGGCTCCTTCAGAAGAATTGCAGGCTCAAGTGACTGTCCACCCCAGGTACGGGAAGATCTGTCCTAATGACATGGAAACCAGGTGAAACACAGAGGACCTTGGAAGATAACCCACAGCTTCTGTGTGGTAGGAACCCAGTCTCATTATCTGAGACCAACTCAGAATTCAGATTTGTTTCTTCCTCACAAATACTAGTTGGGAATTTTGGTTGACAAGTTCCTATTAGAAATGAAACAAAGACCTCCTCCTATGTATAAAGTCACAAATTCATAACATCTATTTTTATGGAGCTAGGACAATGTCCACTATGTTTCAAGATGATAGGCCAGGACAGCAGTCAGCATATTCCATAAATCTCTCTCTAACCTGCAGCTCCTCCTGCCTATCCCACACACTACTGTCAAGCTCTAGCTGTGCCCAATCTCCAGAATTAGGGGTTGGGTTAGAGAAGGTTGTCATGAAGACAGATAACAAGGGTTTCCATCCCAAGATACTTTTTATTTAGTTAGTAATTTGATTCCAGGAGTGCTAAAGACCAAATGCAGAACCAAACTGAGTTTTTTTTTTCTTCTTTCAAATGTCACTTAGCTGGTAGGTGTTGTTGGTAAAGCAACCAATTTGAGAAAGAAGTTCCTTTTCACAATTAGGATGAATGCATTTTGTTAGTTTTTACCAATAATTATTGCAATGTTTGGTTCAACTCCAAAGCACAAATGATTTTTTTTTTTTTTTTTGCTTTTTGGAGACAGGGTCTTGCTTTGTAGTTCAGGCTGGCCCTGAGCTCACTATGGTGCCCAGGCAAGCCGCCGCGAACTCAGCAATCCTCTGCCTCCCGAGTGCTGGGATCACAGGCGTGAGCCACCACACCCAGCATTATATGTGGTAACCGGGGATCAAACTCAGGTCCTTACGCTTGCGAGGCAGGCGCCGGAACCACTGAGCTAACCCTCCGGCCCCACAAATGAATTTTAAACCGCAGCAGAACTAGATAGTTTTCTCAATGGAAGGCTGTCAGTTATATAAAGAACAAAGATGGATTATATAAGTCTTTTTAGGGCTATCAAATTGACACCAACTGTTGGCAATATGATATCAATTTCACAGAAGGTAATGTTGGATTGATAAAAGGTAAACTTCCTTTTGCTCACCTGTAAAATGGATAAATGAATATGGTAAAACCTGACATGTCAATGTGTTGTTCCAAGTGAAGCAATATTTATCTGCTCCCTGTTTCCATTTGGTGACTCAAGGGTCTTTTTTTTTTTTTTTTTTTTGAGATAGAGTCTCTGTATAGTTAAGTTTGGTCTGGAGCTCAGTGTAGCCCAGGCTGTCCTCAAACCTGGGGTGATCCTCCTGCCTCAGCTTCCAAGTGCTGAACTTACAGGCAGGTGCCATCACACTTGGCCTTCAAGAAGTATTTTGAAATGAGATGTTTTCATATTGAACTTACAATCTAGCCTCCAAACCTCATCCTGCTCTAGCATTCTTAGATCAGTCAGGGGCATCACCAACCACTCAGGTATCCATAGCAGAAACTAGAGTCCTCTTCCCCTTGCACTGTAACTGAGCAAAGACACATTATATTTGCTTCCTAAGTAAGACTCAAATCTGTTCACTCCACCACCCTAGTTCACATTGTTCTCAAGTTTTGCTTGAGTAAAGACAATATCTACTTACTCTTCCAGCTACTCCTGCTATGCAGTCCCTTGTCTCTTCTTCCCACCTCCGGCAGCCAGACTCATTGTCTGAAAATGTAAGCTCACTTGTATGGCTGTCTTAGCATATCCAATGACTTTACAAGACCATGAATATAGCCTATTAGGCCATGGCAGTCTTGTCTTTACTTTCCCTTTAGTACTAGTTTGACTGTTAAAGGGGAAGCCTATTAGGACCTTGGGCCTCACCATAGAAAGGACAGGAACTGGCCATAGGCAGCCAGTTTTGTTTTGCTTTATCTCCTCTATCTGTCCTGCTCAGCCCTCTTTGCCTTCAGTTTTTTTAAATTGAATTCTTTATTGGTATAATTTATATACATCTCATAATCACATATAACATTGGGTAATTTGTAGTATATGACACAAGTTAATTCTCATTTTTACCCATATCCCTATCCACTCACACCTCCCCACCCCCTTTATACATACTCTTTTATTTTCTTTTCGAATCATATTTATTCCCCTCATTACATTCCCACATCAAATTTCCTATGTAAATTTCCCACTCTATAAAAACTGTCATACTTTCTAGAGCTCATTTGCATCTACAGGTGTTCATATCAAAGAGAAGACCTGGTATTTGCCTATCTGTGATCTATTTATTTCACTTACTAGTATATCCTCCAGGTGTCTCCATTTGCACATAACTGAATCAATCTTGTCATTCTTTATGGCAGAATAATACTCCATTTTATAAAAAAACCACATCTTCTTTTCCAGTCTCCAGTTGATGGGCATTTGGGTTCTTTCCATGATTGAGCTATCACGAACTGAGCTGCTGTGAACAAGGGTGTGCATCTGTCTTTCAAATATGATTTTTAAAATTCTTTTGGGTATATTCCTAGCAGGGGGATAGCAGGGTCAAATGTACCCTTATTCCTAGTTTTCTTAGAAATCTCCACACGGATCTCCACAATGGTTGCACAAGTCTGCAATCCCACCAATAGTGGAGAAGGGTTCCTTTCTCCCCACAGCCTCGCCAGCATTTATTGTTGGTTGATTTTGTAATAGCCGCAATTCTTTGTGGAGTGAGATGAAATCTCAGTGTTGTTTTCATTTGCTTCTCTCGAATGACCAGTGATGTTGAACATTTCTGCATATGCTTCTTGGCTGCTTTGACTTTTGCCTCTGAGAAGTGTCTGTTCATTTCAGATGCCCATTTTTGAATTGGGTCTTTAAACTTGGGGAGGCTGATCTGTTTAAGTTCTGTATATATTGTAGATAATAGTCCTTTGTCTGATAAACAGCTAGTAAAGATTTTTTCCCATGTTGTTGGTTGCCTTTTAGCAGTGCCAGTGACTTCTTTGGCTGTACAGAAGCTTTTCCATAGGATGAGATCCCATTTGTTGATTCTTTCTGCTAGTTCTTGTGCTATAGAGGTTTTATTCATAGTCTCTGCCTGAGCCAATGTCTCCAAGAGTTTTACCTAACCTGTTTTCCAGCAGGCTTATTGTTTCTGTTTTAATGTTTAAGTCTCATATCCATTGCGAGTTTAGTTTTGTGCATGGTGAAAGAGATAGGTCTATAGCTTTTGGCAGGTTGAAACCCAGTTTTTCCAGCACCGTCTGTTAAAGAGGCTGTCTTTCCTCCATTGAGGATGTTTGCCTCCTTTGTCAAAGATAAGGTGGCTTAGTGTATCCAGGGTTGTTTCTGGGTCTTCTAATCTATTCCACTGGTCCTAGGGTCTGTTACTTTGCCAGTACCATTCAGTTTTTATCACAGTGGCTTTATAGTAGTTTTAAATTGGGGATTGTAATACCCCCTACCATGTCATAGTTGCTTAGAATTGCTTTTGCTATTCTAGGTTTCTTATGTTTCCAGATGAATTTTTGTATTATTTTCTCTAGTTCTGTGAAGTATAGTGTTGCAGTTTCAATTGGAATTGCATTGAATCTGTGTAGTAGTTGTGGGAGTATAGCCATTTTGACGATGGTGGTTCTCCCTACCCAGGAACAAGGGTATCTTTCCACTTTTTGGTTTCCTTTTCTCTCTCGTTTTTCAGAGTCCTATAGTTTTCAGAGTAGAGGTCTTTCACTTCCTTTGTTAGGTTGATTCCTAGATATTTCATTTTGCCTTCACTTTTTAAAAAAAATTTTTTTTTTTTGAGACAGGGTCTCACTTTGTAGTTCAGGCTGGCTCTGAGCTTACTATGTAGCCTAGGCAAGCCTCGAACTCAGCAAGCCTCCTGCCTCTGCCTCCCGAGTGCTGGGATTACAGGCATGAGCCACCACGCCCGGCTTTGCCTTCACTTTTGAATCCAGACAGATTTCTCCATGGGGTGGAGAAAATGGTCAGGAACACTTACAGATCCAGGGACACCTTAGGGAAGCATTTGGATGACTCTTTGGCCAACAGGCTCATGTCTGGTCATTGTGGCTGTTATTTTCCCTGTGACCAAGGAATGGAATCACCACTAGTTCATGCCATAGTTCTTGAGATTGGGATCTATTAACACAAGTATGGGTCTGGGGAGAAAGGCAGTGTTCACCTTAAGAGTGTGACTTTTGTAGAATTGGAAGGAAAACAAATGATTTGGATTCCAATGATCATGATTTGAGCCTCAAGCTTTCAGGCTCCTAACAGATGTTCTCTTCAAATTCCAAGGTTATTCTTTAGTTATTCTAAAGTTATTCTTTAGGTTAGGACAAAAGTCCTCAGTGGTTAATTATAATTTAAGAAATCATATGAAGAATTAACCTTATAATTCATGGTGGCAATGTCCACCAGCCTTTGTCCAAATGTCACTCATTCTGCCTTATATCTCAGGAATTATGGAGATTATGGAGTTCAAAGGGAGTGAAGATCCACCCTGTTAGCTGGTGAATTAATGAACGAAGTGTGGAAAATGATGTAGCCCCCAGACTGCTGTACCATCTTTAAATGCCACTTGTCTTCCCATGAAGATTAATATTTAAAGCTCTTTTCATGAAATTATTATTATTATTATTATTATTATTATTATTATTATTATTTTGAGACAGGGTCTCACTTTGTAGTTCAGGCTGGCCCTGAGCTCACTATGTAGCCCAGGCAAGCCTTGAACTCAGCAATCCTCCTGCCTTTGCCTCCCGAGTGCTGGGATTACAGGTGTGAACCACCATACTCAGCAATGTGGTATGTGGTACTGATTGCTGGTGGGTATGAATCACCATGCCCAGTATTGTTGTATGTGGTAACCAGGGATCAAACCGGGAATCTTGTGCTTGCTAGGCAGACGTGGGAACCACTGAGCTAAATCTCCGGCCCAATATTTTTTCATGAAATTATTATGAAAATTTAATGGGCTAATACAAATGAAGCACTTAGAATGGCACAGCATACTGCAAGTCCTGAGTATGTCATGTCTGGCTTCTGGTGAGGGAACCAAAGGTGTCACATGTAGGGGACAAGCACTGATGCTCTGTTGTCCAACAGCCCAGTAGGGTTGTCCAAGTCTCACAAAAATTAGAGGGGCAAAGTTTAATAAAAGGAAGACACTTTATTTGAAAAGAGGGAAAGGAAAGGCAGAGGACCCTAGGGCCCTTTGTCCCCAGTTGTTTATGTGTGTGTGTGTGTGGGGGGGGTGAGTGAACCTCCCAACATCTGGAACTTGCCATAAGTGGAGTGGCTTCTGGGAACCTCAGCGTAATTTGTTCTGATGGTCTATGTGCATCTTTTTTTCTCTTTGTTTATTTGTCCTTGTCCTATCTTTGAAGGCCTTGTCTTTGAAGAGGGCCCCTTATTTGTGGTTAGTTCACAATAAGTGTGCATGTGGATATCTATTGTACTCTATAATGACTCTACAGGGGGTAAGATAGTCTATACATGTGTATATGTTAGTGATATTGTCTTAAAGTTAGTTAGCCTCCTCTGTTTCTCCTACATTTTATTGGAGATAGGGGTGGCTTATTGTTTGTGCACCTGGATTTCTTTCTGCCTAGCAGCTTTTTTTCCTCTGGTTTCTTGGTGCAAGTCCCAAGGCTATTTGGTGCCTTTTTAAATCTGTTTTTTCTTCTTTCTCTACCCAACCCTTGATCTATTTGCCAGGGGGATTTCTTCTACATAGGATTATCTAGAAGATCTAATCAGGTCCCTATTTTATTTTTTCATCTACAAGCCCTGCCCTACAAAATAAGATTTATTTCTAAGCGGCTACCAAAAAGAGCTGTCACACCCTGCCTATATCCTGGACCTATATCCATTTATCCACTTGATGCATTTAAGTTTTTAAGAACTTGTATGGGATTTACACAATGGGAATTTATACTTCAGCTGTGCTGGGATTGGGTTAATTCAAGTATGGCCATTTTAATATATATTGTACAACTGGGGATATGAGACCACTCCTCTCACTGAAACTGGGCAGTGGCCCAGGGCCAGCCTCCTTGACTTTTATCTTAAGGGCCACTATCTGGAGTTAAGAATAACAAAGATTCTTAGTATTTCTGAAGTTACAAACCAAGGGACTACATCTCACACATCAAATTACAATAGAGCGAATTATGGGTAAGGACATGCACAGTAGATATAACTGACATAACTCAGCATTCTGTCAGTCATGCTCTCAAAGACCCAATGAGAGGAACCTAGACCTAGCACATTTTAAATTCTTTCTTTTTCTTTGTACATTTTAGATTTTTGAGTTCAAGGCTCTTCAGTTTCTGCCACTTTCCTTTCTTCCAACAGGAACCTGCTTATCTGAGCAGTAAACATTACTGCTTTTTCCTTACCATTGTGTGCTGCATCCAATTCTTTAACATGCACAAGAACTTGGAAACCTATCCTGGGACCCCATCACACAGAGGAATGGTTTTCCACCTGGGCTCTTATCACAACTTCATGAAATTTAGACTGTGAATCTAACATTTTGTCTTGAGGCTCACTGAGAGTTTGTTTGTTTTATTTGAAGTTGCCTGACTCCTCGTGAGAGATTCTGTGTAAGTAGTTCTGGAGGAGGTGACCAAGGACATGGTTGCAACTACATCTTCAGTGAGTCTTCTTTCCTGCAATGGTTCCATGGACCATGGTTGGAAACACTGGTCCAGAGAAAGGAGTAGATATGAGGAAGGCTGAGGGAACGAGCAGTGCTTAGCCTCTTGCTGGGCTCTCCAAGGTAAAGGTTACCTTGTGACTTCCAAAGTCCTGGAGTGCCCCATTAGCAAGAGAGCTGTCACATTGCCCTGAATAGCCAGCCAGGCGCCCTCCTTTTATGTGAAGGTCATAGGAGATACATAAGAAAACATCTGTTCACTGGGCTGCCCAGGCTCCATTCACTGCTGTGCCACTGATTTGAAAGCGAGGGCAGCAGTGGGTGACAGCTGTACTGAAAGTCCCATGGGATGTCTGTCTTCACAGGCATCATGGTGAATGCTCTTTGGGTCCTTGTCTCTGTGTGAAGCGATTTCAGAAAGGGTTAGGAATAGATTTTGAACGGTCAAATACAGTCCCTTAGACCCACCTCTTTGGTGTCAGAGGAACATGGATTACCAACTCTTACCCTTTTGTATTAAGCATTATGTCTTAAAATCAGATTAATGGAGATTAGTGGTTCCACTTAACAGTTTAAACATTGTGCTGACCCAAATTGTTGAAGCCATCCTAACATGGTGCTATATGTTCAAGGACTGGACCAGCTGGTAGTTGAGGAGGGGGAAGTGTATATTTTCCCAAAGTGATTTTAATAATTCTTCTGTGTAAGAAAGCTGGGGTGCCTCTTTATACATAATGCATTTGTAGCATTCCTCCTACTTTCACACACTTAACTGCCCATCAGGCCAGTCTGGGTATGCTCCTTTGCTAAAAGGACATTTAATAATCAACAGTCACTCATGCTTGCCTCCTCTTGGCTTCTGTGGGTGGAGCCCAGACCCTGAAGTCTCAAATGGTTTCATTAATGTCTTTTATCCACTCAAAAGATAAAAATAAATCTCGTGAAAGCTCTTAGAAATCTGCAACCCTGAATGCAGGAGGGAAAAGGGGAAGGACTGTTAATTAACAAACTTAAACCCTCTCAGCAGGAATACACAGCTGTGATCCGTAAACCAGGATCCACATCTTGCTCTCCTTCAGTTCTTAGCAGCTCTTTTTTAATTGGACAGGCTTAAAAACACCTTGCTCATTTTACAGCTAAAGAGGAAATCACATATGAATTTTACCTTAAAATGAAGCATCTCTTTTTCTTAGCAAGCATATACAGTGCTGGTAGAACCCAGGGTTCTATAAATCCTCAGAGAGGAAGAACTTAACTGGAAACATTCAAAGCCAGTTTGGAATCAAACCTGGTGAAAAGATATATGATGAAAATGGAGAAAGGCATGATTAGCTAAAGACAAGGCAATTTGAACAGTTTACTGTGTGGCCTGCCATGCTGAGGTTATCAAGAAAGGAATTCTAACAATGTATTGTTTGATGGCAGCTTGGACAGATATGAGGAGTAAGAAGGGGCAGGAGCACAGATGGTCAGGCTGGTGCCAGGAGGGGTGGGCTCAACTTGACAAACCCCTGACCAATTCTTGGCCCCAAATCTGGTGGTGACTCGTGTCCAAACTGTCAGAAGGGCATAAATAAGATGGATACTCGTGGAATAGTCAGATAAGACATTGCTCCCCAGAATTTCTCTTTACCCTATAACCACATATTTATATCTATATGGTTTTATATACATACATGATGTATAAGAATTTTTGTTTGTTTGTTTTTGAGACAGGCTCTCGGTTTGTAGTTCAGGCTGACCCTGAACTCACAGCAAAACTCCTGCCTCTGCCTCCCAAATGCTGGGATTATAGATGTGAGCCACCATGCCTGGCATTGTGGTTTGCAGTACTGGGGATCGAACTTGGGACCTTGTGCTTGCAAGGCAGATGCTGGAACCACTGAGCTAAATCCCCAGCTTAACATATAAGAATTTTTAAAATAGTGGCTCTTCCTTCATGTTTTTCTAGGATAATTTGTCAATATCTTCATGGTTTCCTCTTTCAAAAAATAATCCTTCATGTAAATCCTTCATGTAAAGTGACTATTACTTGAGTCATAACACTGCCTATTAATTCTTCTACAAATGCTGATGCATAACTTTGTGGAGAGAAGATATTATTTTCTTATAATATAGGTGAAAAATCTAAGATTCAGAAAGGGATAGCTTCTTGGAAAAGGCCATATAATCACTAAGTGGCAGAACCAAGGTTTTAACCTAGTTCTCTGTGTGATTTAAAATTCATGCTGGGGCCAATAGGATTCTTATTTTCTGCACATATACTACCAATCAGGAGAGGAGGGAGGAAGGACTTCCTGCAAGTGGAGCTGCCAAGCCTGTAGGGTCCTGGACCTGCCCTGCTTATCCCTTCGGAGTTCAGAGGTCATGCCCTGGAGGACTGAAAATTCACATTAACAGTGTTATAAATGTTGGGTCAGAAATGAAAGCTTCATTATTGCCCAAAGGCCTGTAATTCTTACAAGGAGCCAGGGGACTGGGGAAATAGCACAATTCTATTTCCTTGTGGGCCAAGATCATTTGTAATATCTTTGCTGTGAAATATTAAGAAAATGATTTGGTTTCCTATCATGAATACCTCCTCCTCTCTACCCTCTGCCATTGTCTGGGTGCTTCTCATAGGCTGGCCTTCCGTGCTGTACTACTGAGCTGCCACCCTACCTCAAAGTTAAATCTGTCTCTAAAGTACTGATACAAAATTGACCTCAGGAAACACTCCAGAGTCCTCATTTCCTTTGCTGCTTTCTGTAAGTTTAGGTTTTTTCCTCAAGGACATCAGAACTTTGTCAATGCAGATCTTCCATGGCCTCACTATGAAAGTTGTGATCCAACCAACAATAGCAGCAGCAGCAGCAGCGACATTCTCTAAAGCTTGTGAGAAAGGCAGAATCTCAGGTTCCATCCTAGACTTCTTCAGTATCTTAAACAAAACCCCCAGGGGATTTTAGTTTGAGAAATAATGCACCAACAACCTATATAATGCTTCTGTGTAACCTTTGGTACGAGTGACAATGTCTGGGGGCCTGTGCTTGACTTAAGGTGGATGGAGGCCTAAGGACAGGGGAGTCTTGGGTTGATAGACACAAGATTTCCCTCCCCTCCCCTCCCCTCTCCTTCCTTCCTTCCTTCCTTCCTTCCTT
>PVIC010023905.1:0-26475 GCA_004025085.1 Thryonomys swinderianus
CTCACTATGGTGCCCAGGCAAGCCGCCACGAACTCAGCAATCCTCCTGTCTCTGCCTCCCGAGTGCTGGGATTACAGGCGTGAGCCACCAAGTCCGGCATTGTGGTATGTGGTGTTGATGGCTGGTGGGCGTGAGTCTCCACGCTCAGCATTATATGTGATTACCGGGGATTGAACTCAGGACCTTGCGCTTGCGAGGCAGGCGCCGGAACCACTGAGCTAATCCTCCAGCCCTCAAGCTTTATTTTTATCTTCCACACTCAAAGAGTTTGATGCAGTAATATTTTTACTGATTCTATGAATCTGTTTCCCATAATTCATCCTGTTTTGATTAAAACAGACATATATTTGGGCAGTTTTGCTGAAGCCTAAAGTCAGTATCTCAGGAAAATCTGTCTAAATAGGTTACTTTGGTACAATAGTTACAGCAAACTTGAAATTTATCACAAAGCCCTGCTAGGGAGGTGCCTCAGTATCTAATGGAGAACTCTCCTTACAGTCCTTGTCCTTTAAGGAAATTTAAATTGTGAAGTGTCATTATTATTCCCTCTTAGCCCTTGATTTTCAGTGATAGGTAAATGGTTTGGAATAAAGTAACACTAATGTTTTGGGAATGCCACTAAAAAAAACTCATTTAAATCTGTTATAAGGTTAGGGCTGATGTGCATAAAATGCTAAACATCTAGGTATGTAGCCATATTTGAACGTTACAGCATTGCATTTGTGCTTTCAGTATGTACATGCTACCTCTTTTTAAAATATTTATGAATAGCAATGAATAGCAATATTAATTATGCTTGTGGACTATTCCACTTTTCATAAAGAGAGGAGCACAATATAACAGATTTAGAATACCTCTGTCACAGGACCTCTATTTAGAAACAGGGACTTCAGGACCACTGACAGGGGAAATTGCTTGCTTTTCTTATACACACCACTATGCAAACTTAATATCCACATACACGGTTGTTTCAAACAGATGCTAAATTAAATAGATTTGATAAGTGAGTATGTTGTTAATGGTCAAGGAAGTTATTTGACCACCAAGCATGAATAGAAAAGCTACGTAGTGGTTAAAATCATGACAGCAGGAGTCACAGTTGCTAGATTTGTATCCTTGCTCTGCAACTTAATTATCTATATGATCTTTAAAATGTGACTTCTCAGTTTTCTCATTGTGAAGTAGATATTATAATACCATTTCTGAATAAAGCAGTTGTGAGGATTAAATGAACGTCTGTCTGTCTCTATCTATGAAGTTTTAAAACAGAACCTATTGTGTTAGACACTGTCAACATTTTATATGTATTTTGTCATTATTATTAATAAATTGTTATTAATGTAATTATTAATGAATCTTTGTCATGGAAAATTGTGGCAAAAACCAGCTTACTAAAGAGATTTCAGTGCATCCTTCAAGTAGTTATTATTTTCATTATTCTAACTCTTGAGAAAATAGGATTTCTCTACAATCTTTGATTAATATCATAGTCATCTTAAAATATAGGCAAGGATTTAAGAAGCAAAAGATTGATACAGATCCATGTTCCACTGTAATTTTATTTTAGCCAGTTATCAGACAACTAGATATAGTTCATAAATTAAGCCCTGTCTTTATCAGAAGATTTCAAGCAATTTTGGTGTTAGTGTGCCATTTTAAGATCAAGATGAGAGGTCAGAAAGCAATTTTGGAGAATCAAGATAATTACAACTAAGAAACCAAGAAACTGAATTCAGTTGGATAATAGCAATCTAGATTTCGGGTATCTAATACCAAATAAAAAAACCACATGTCACTTAATGTCAGAAATTCCTTGTGATATACATGCCCTTCAGTAGTCTCTCCATGTGGGAGCGTCAGTTACAAAATACACTTCTGCACACATGGGCATTAAAGTCTTCCACACATCCAGACTTATGATAAGTTTATGGGGTCACTGTTGCCTTTGTGGTCTGGCCTTGGAAAAAACATTGTTATGTGACGCGTGAGTGTGTTTTGAAACTCTGATGACATTCATATCTATTTGCAGAGATCTGATATTTCATGAAAAAGAAGTAAATTTATTTGCAGCAGATCTTGATTGATTAAAGCCCAATCAACAGTTTTTATGAATTGGCTGTTCCGTCATGTAAATAGTTTATACAAAAACTAATAATTAATTAAACAAGTTTTAAGAAAAAAAGGGAAAAATTGATGGTTAAAAAAGGAAACAAAGTTTATGTATATCGGGGCGGGGTTTGTAGGGAGGGCAGGGGAATGGGCAAAAATGGGAATCAAGGTACATCATGTACAGATACACATTCTCCATGTTGAACGTGATCATTGTGTATAAATAAAATGTACCAATAAAATGAATGAAATGAAACTATTTCTAAGTGTCTGCAGGGAGGTGGGCAGATAAATCATCTTTGTCAATAATTAATAGACAACTCTGACTCTGCAAACATCTATGAATAAGCCGCATTTACGTCGTCCTCTCCTCCCACTCCTGTTACTTCTCCCCCTCTCCTTTTCCTCCCGGAGATTTTGTTTGTTTCAGTGCCCTTGTACCTCCCTTGGTTCAGCCCCGTACCCTGAGGGAAGTTACCTAGCCAAGCAAGATAGCCAACGTCTTGTTCCTTTTCTCTTCTTATTGAGACAGTAAATGAACTGTGGCATTTTAGAAAGCTTCCAGCAAAATGGGATTAAAACGTGTTTCTTGGTTGTCTTTTAGTTAAACTGAATATTCAGTCAAACCACTTGAAATGTTAGGTTTATTGCCAGAATTGTGGCTAAGAATTAACTGCAGCTCCTGGAGTTTTACTTTGGTAATGAGACTATTCTAATATTGATTGTGGTAATGGTTTCGTGGCTAAATGCGTTTTTAAAATACTAGTAGAAATGAACACTGAAATAAGGAAGTTTTAGTGATGAAAATTATACCTCAGTAAACCTAATCCTATGTGCAATATACCCTTTTATATTCGAGAGGGAGAGGTATAAAAGATACGTCGATAGATGAATAGATGAAAATATAAAGATGAATGTCATAAAGATAAAAACTCTGAAGCCAGGGATAGTGGCGTGCAATTGTAGTCCCAGTTTGGGAGATTGAAACAGGAGAATCATTTGAGCCCAGGAGTTTTAAACCAGCCTGGACAACATAGCAAGAACCTATCTCCAAAGAAACAAATGAACAATTCTATAGTAACAACAACAACAAAAAGATTTAGACTGAGATCCCACAGGTGTAATTTTAGGTTTAGCTTTGTGTTGACATAGACTATATACGTCCTCCTCCAAGGTACAGTAGTAAGGTTACTGGCCTTGGGGTTCATTTCTGCCTCTACAAACTGAAGAGGTTGGACTAGAATCTCATCAAACTCATGCAATTCTCTAGTGAGCTGGCCTAATTTGGCAAGAGCATGGGACAGGTGGGTAGGGAGATTTGTTTAAATGTCAGAAAGTAAATCATCTTAAAAAAAAAAAAAGAACAGGTGGAATGGATAATGTCATGTGAAATTTGAGAAACATCTGTTCTCTTATAGCAGCGTCTGAGTCAAGATGGAGCCCACCTGGGCTGAAGTGCTGTATCAGGCTGCTGAAATCAAAATCTAGTTGACCCAAGACATTTTGGCCAGTGTAAAAAAAAATACCTTTATGAGTTTTAGAGTTTTTAGGATTCTTTTCACTTTAATTGCTAAGGAAGCTTTTTTGGCACTAGTAGAAAAGGTAAAGTGAATCAATGGAAACTTATTCTCCATGTAAGAGGATTATGTTCAAAAGAATAAAGATTGTCTGTAAAATAAGTAACTACTACATTTTGAATCTGAATATGTTATTGGCACACATTCTTTAACTCCTTGTTCAAATAAATCCCTTTTAATTAGAGAAAGAAAAAAGCCTGTATTATTGACCATCAAGTATGGCCTGTGAAAGAGTAATTCATTTAGTAATATTGGTATGTGGTATATAATATAACCTGATTATGTGTGAGAGAAAAAAGATTGCCATTTACAAGCATAAATGGACATATAGAAAACAATAAAATGGATGGTCTTGAAGAAGAAATAAGAACAAGAGCCAAGGTAAACCTGCTCTCTGGTTGATTCTGGTTCTCCTTAATCTATAAGGAGCACCTGTGAAAGACACCTTCCAGATAAATCTCCTGTGATGAGTTAGACCAAGGGATTTGTCAAAATGTGTAATTAATAGCAGCATAATTTTAGTCAGCTAAGAAGGATGGGAATGAGTGTCTTACATGAAGAGAAGAGCCCCATCTGAGAAGTCTGCGTACACAGAGTGTCAGAAACATGCTAGAATGTGTTCCTTAGTAGGATGCATGGAAACTTGGATTCTTTTCTATGAATCACAAAGGGGATGTGAATAGAATTATGATGCATCATGTACATGTACCAATTACCCACACTGAATGCATTCATTATATACCAGAAATATTCATTAATAAATGTCAATTATTGATGCATATATATCAATTATATGTTAATATATAATAGTATGTACAATATAGCACTAGACAATGTATTAGTATCTAGTATATACCATACATACTAATATGTGTATTTCTTAGTAGATTTGTGGTACATTATGAATACTTTTATTGTGGGTAGTTGGTGTTACCATCATCTGACTCCTATAAAATCTAATAATTTCTGGCTGATTAGCCAAGGAAATTTCAAATAAAACAGAACAATAACTATCCTGCACAAATTAAATCTAGTCATAAGACATTTTTGAAAAACAAGAATACAGGGGAAGTCAGTACCCATCTCCAAAGTAGAGAAATATTCTGTGAAGTCTCCAAAGTACTTTCCTCCTCACAATGTTCCTTTTGGCCGCCATTCTCCACACATCTGTTTCAAAGAAGGGCAACAGGTGACAGAATGTCTCAGCGCCAGGTTATGTAACATTTTGCATGCAAACGAACTATACAGGGGAAAGACTAGACCTTGCAATGGGTATACTTGTGAGTTAAACTTTTTAAAAATCTAGGCTGCTAAGGCTTTTATTTGATTTTTATTTTCCATTAATGCATGTTTACAGTACAATGGGGAATTAGTATATGAATATGACACAATCTCAATTCTTTTATCCACTTCTCCTACCTCCCCTCCTCCTTCCATCTCTTGTTCCCCTTCCATTTGCAAAGCAAAATCTTCCTATTTCTTGTGGTCTATCTTTAAATTTTCTCTTTATTTTTATTTTGTGTTTCTCATATAAGAGAAACCGTTTGATATTTAAGCTTGTGTGCATGATTTGTTTTCCTTAACATTATGGTGGATACAAGTGGTGGCAGATGTGCAAACTAGGATGGAGAGGCCTGCACTTCCTGCGCCCTTAGTGCTTCTCAGCAAGACGAGTGAATCCATTTCCAGTGGGAAGTACAGTGGTGGCAGCGATGCTCTTTACAGTGCTCAGGAAAGTCATACTTCATACTTTGTTCTTCAACATGCCCTATGGTGAGTGTTTCACTTTAGAACTAATGGGTTAGTCAGTAGAAGTTAGAAATTAGAGAGAGAGGTTGTATTTAATTTATCCTCCAGGATAGGTTTGGGAAAAAATTAATATTGTAATGTACAAGGAATAATAGTTAAGGTATGGGATAGTATGATATGATTTTCATGAAACCTCAGCACAAGTTCTTGCATCACACTGATTACACTTCCTAAAAAGAAAGAAAGAAAGTCTGTGAAGATAGTAGGGGCTTTTGTTAAGGATGCGAACATTGTAAAAGGTGAAAAAGAAGTTTAACTATCAGATAGCATTCCTATTAAGGAATAGAATTTTGTTGCAACATTCCTCATTTAAACTTCAAACTTCAAATTTCTAGATAAGTTGCACAAACATACATATGGCAAAAATCTTTAAGAATACTATTAAAAGTAACTTACCCATTCCCATATATTATCATACTGATGGTCAATAAATTCTTTGTGATGTGAAGGCAACATTTTTATTGCTTCAATTAAAGTGTATTGCTTTGATATCAGCTTCCTATGTTCACAGCAGCAGCTGACTTCTGTATTCAAAGACAGTCTTTGAAGTTACAAGTAAACTTTCCCTTCTTTTAGTATAATAAACCTAACATGTTCAAATTGTTGGATAGATTCGTTCATTTTTCATTACTTCTGCCATTTTAGTTATTTTATTTTATTTGTTTTCTTTTGTTTTGTTTTGAGACAGGGTCTCTTTTTGTACTTCAGACTGGCTCTGATTTCACTGTGTAACTCAGGCAAGCCTCAAACTCAGAAATCCTCTTGCCTCTGTTTCCTGAGTGCTGGGGATTACAGGTGTGAGCCACCATGCCAGGCTCATTTTTGTTATTTTCTGTAAAAGAATATTCTTTCTTTTCATAAGTAATAATGTTAAAATGGCTCTTGTAGAATCTGTTTAGCAGTCTTCCATTGTTAGACTTTTTCAGATGAAAGGAGGGTGACAATTTCAGTCTTCTCTTTAGAAAAGACTTTCTTTGAGACAGGGCCTCACTTTGTAATTCAGGCTGGCCCTGAGCTCACTATATAGCCCAGGCAAGCCTTGAACTCAGCAATCCTCCTGCCTCTGCCGCCCGAGTGCTGGGATGAGAGGCGTGAGCCACTACGCCTGGCACTGTGGTGTGTGGTATTGATGGCTGGTGGGCGTGAGTCTCCACGGCCAGCATTGTATGTGGTTACCGGGATCAAACTCAGGACCTCGCACTTGTGAGGCAGGCGCCGGTACCACTCAGCTAAATCTCCAGCCCAGACTTTCATTTCTTACCCTGATGATTTTCAGACTATAGCTTCTTACTATCTTATGATAATATATAAAAAACTATAAAAGCAAAGTTTATCTCCAAATCTTTCTTATAGACTTTGGCTCTTGATATCAATTTGTTCATTAACCCATGAGGATGACCTGAGTCACTTCTTGCCAGAGGATGATCTTCAGCTCAGTGGAGTGTATAATGGTATAAATTTGTCATTTGTATAAGGACATGAAACTTAGATGTAAGAAGATTTTCAAAGTTACTGTTTACTTAGAATGTATCCTACAGATACACACTGAGTGTAATTTATTCAACTGAAGGACAGAGCATACCCTTACTCGTCTCTGTAGGAATGATCTGTAAGGGGCCCTGCTTACTATAAAAAATCTGAATGAGGCACAGAAACCAAATGTGGTCATTTTGCCTGTGATACTGTGTAGGACATCTGCTTACCTTGTAAACATAGGGACGGTCTTGAGGTACGTGGGGTTGCAGTCATTAAAGCTTCTCAGTTTTGCAAATTGGCTCACACTAGTAGGACTCCCCCCTGCCCCAATTTTTTGAGCTGGAAGTTTCTGAAACATTTAAAGTAAAAAAGCATATTAATGGAAAAATCTCTGAAACTGTTAAATACAAGAAACATAGGATGAAATCAGATGTTTACAGACAATCTCTATTTTTTTAACTGGTAGCAAGAACAAAATTGCTGAAAATTAAATGAATGTATGCATATAAAATGAAACAAATATATACATAATGCTCAATATTAACTTACTGTATTTATTTTAATTTGTGGTTAAACATATCAAAGAAGGAAAACTGGTTTCATTTTCATTTTCTGAGGTAAATTAAGACCTGGTCAAATCAGAGTCAATTTGAGAGAATAAAATAAATTCAATTAAGGTTATCTGAATTTTGCTAAGATGGTAGGTAAACTTCACAAATTTGGAGCAATATAGACCAATCACATGAATTTTCAGCTCAGTACTTTTCTCAGTCTTCTAATATTAGTTAAAGCATGCAGAAGCAGAATTGAATTACATTATTCAAAACCCACATCACTGCCCTCTTTTCTCACACAAGTAGATGAGCCTTTCTCTTCTCCAGCCTTTCTTTCTCGCTCTTCCCCCATTTTTTCTCCACATCCATTCCTTAACAGTGCTTGGAGCAGTAAGGCAGCTTTTAGGGAATTATCTCATCATCACTCTGGCATTACCCAGTCAAAATGCATGGAGCCATAGCCCTGCCTCCCAAACAACTTCCTGTATTTTCCTTCAGGGTCCTCTGGGAGATGTTCTGCCACTTCAAGATTTTCACAGATATCTGTCAACAACCATTCATAATACAGACTCTGAAATAACTGTATATGAAGGGCCTTACCTCTGGCTAATTAAAGCATCTATGACAAACCAAGTGCCAAAATTATACTAAATGGGGAGAAGCTAAAAGTCCTGTAAAATAAGGAGAAAACAATGATATTCCCTATCCCCACTCCAGTTCAGTATATTATTGAAAACATTAGACAGAGTAATTTTATAAAAGATATCAATTAAAAGAAATTGTAGAGGGAAAGAAGAAATTGAATTATCATTATTTGCAGGTAATATGATCCTTTACAAAGAAGGTACACAGATTCTACCAAAAGACTTCTAGAATTAATAACCAAATTAAACAAAGTACCAAGTCACAAAAAAACTCATAAAAATGAATAGCATTCCTACACACAAATCATTAACTGATTGAGAAAGAAATGAAAACAACACCACTCGCCATAACAGTACTAAAAATTAAATACTTTTGAATTAACAACCAAGGAAGTGAGAAAACTATACAATTCTGAAAAAGGAGCCAGATAGATATGGACATCAGGAAATGGTAAGATGTCCTCTGTCCTACAGAGGAGGAGCAAACATTGTCAAGATAGCCGTACTTCTGAACTGGTTACACACACATAGTGCAGTCCCAACCAAAATGCCAACGCATTATTCATAGAACTAGAAAACAATCCTAAGTTCAAGTGGAACCAAGAGAATTAGACTAGTAGAAACATTGCTGGATAGAAAGAACTTTCAACTACTTGGTTTTTGACAAAGGGGCCAAAAACATATGATGGCTGAAAGGTAGCTTCATTAGAAAATAGTGCTGAAACAATTGGCGATACACGTGCTGAACATTGAACTTAGGGTCATAATTATCATCATTTATTAAAATAAAATAAAAAAGGATTAAAGAGTCAGGTGTCAAAAGAGAAACAGTTAATGTGTTGGAAAGATAAAATAAGTAAAACTCCTGAAGTCATATGCAAGAATTTTCTGAACAAAACTCCAGTTGTAAAAGAAATAACAGCAAGTCAACAAATTATATTAGGTTAAAAAAAACCCACTTATAAAAAAAAGACAACTGGGGCGGGAGATTTATCTCAGTGGTTCCAGCACCTGCCTCGCAAGCGCAAGGCCCTGAGTTCGATCCCCAGTAACCACATACAATGCTGAGCATGGTGACTCACTTCACCAGCAATCAATAGCACATACCACAGGGCCAGGCGTGGTGGCTCACGCCTGTAATCCCAGCACTCGGGAGGCAGAGGCAGGAGGATTGCTGAGTTTGAGGCTTGCCCGGGCTACATAGTGAGCTCAGGGTCAGCCTGAACTACAAAGCAAAACCCTGTCTCAAAAAAAAAAAAAAAAAAGACAACTGAAAAGAATAGATACTCTGCAGAAGAGAAGCAAATGGCCAATAAATACCTGAAAAAATGTTCAGCATCACTGGCTGTTGGTGAAATGCAAATTAAATTATCACTATGATGTCTTCTTGCTCCAGAGAGAATGGCAGATGTCAAGAAATAATTAAAAAATGTAAAAGAAATAAAATAATAATACATGCTGAGGAGGCTGTGGTGAAAAAGAAACACTTCTCCATTGTAGGGTGGAATGCAAACTACTACAACCATTGTAGAAATCAGGATGGCTAATCCTCAAAAAAATTAAAAAATAGAAATTCCACTCAACCCACCTATTCCCCCACTATCTATCAAAAATCCCCGATATTATCTTACAGGATTATGATATGTGGATAAAAATGTTTTAGAAGCACAGTTTATAATAGCTAAATCTTGGATGCAGCCTATATATCTATTAGTAGGAGAATGGACAAAGAAATGAGGCATTTATACACAGTGGAATATTACTCTGTTATAAAGAAGGGTGAATTTGCCGGGTGTGGTGGCTCATGCCTGTAACCCCAGAACTCTGGAGGCAGAAACAGGAGGATTGCTGAGTTCGAGGCTTGCCTGGGCTACATAGTGAGCTCAGGGCCAGCCTGAACTACAAAGCGAGACCCTGTCTCAAACTAACAACAACAATAACAAAAACCACCACCACCAACAACAAAACAAAACAAAAAGGTGAATTTGAACCACTTTAAGGGAAAACGATGTACCTTGAAAACAATATTAAGTGAAATAAATCCGACACATACACTCGAATACTGTATGGTTTCTATTGTATGAGAAATATAAATTATTAATAAAGGGCAGAATAAATGATAGATGAAACAGGGAAAGATTTACTGGAAGTGGGAAAAGGATCAGGAGATAGAAAGGGAAAAGACATATGCATGAAGAAGTCTAAAGTGTTATGTCTACCAAATACCTACAATGAAAGTACTCATTATATATTGCAAAGATGTACTAATAAATAAATAAAAACAAAAATCAACTCTGAGTGCGTCCTGCATGTAAATGCTTTTTGCATTGCTCAACAACTATTGAAGCATACTGCCCGCATTCCACCTCAGCAAGACAGCTATAAAGCCGTCTCACTATCTCCCTAGGTCCACATGCCATTGCTGTAGGGATATGTAGAGAGGAAGTAAGAGACAGTAACGGTGCGTTCCAGGGAAGGGAGGTTTAATATTTGAGGGATGTGATATTCCTGAAGGAGGCCCCTCAGTCCACACACTATCACACACATTAGACCCCCATAAAGGGTAGAGTCATTTTGTAATTTCTGACGGTTCATAATGGAATTAAAGTGTAGTGTATGATAAATAAGAGCAAGTTCCAAATTACAACAGTGACAGTGATTTAGGAGTGCGGTATCAGCAAAGACTGTGACACAGTGTAGACCTTCGGAGCCAGCATACCGTGATTATGCAAAGCCGTAGGTATGGTCTTGGAGAGAAAGTGGGATATTTTTTGGTAATTGTTTTGCTGAAGTGTAAACTCCGAACTATGTCTCAGCAGCTCTTGAGGGGTGTACTGAGCATTTAAATTCACACAAGTGGTGAAGGCTGCTGCTGAGCTGCTGTTTATGTATATATTGTAACTTGGGCCTGAGAAAATTTGGATTTTGCATATTAATTAAAAATAGGAAGAAAGAAAGAAAATAAATCATCTGTCTTTGCCAGATTTCATTGAAAGCCTCTATTTCTGTAACGGTAGAAGACAAACTAAGGAAAATGATAATGGTCCTGCAGCCTTATAGCCTTGGTAGAACTCATTTAGATTCTACCAACAAAGCCATTTCTCAGTCAAGCCAGGGGAAAACCAGTTCTGTCTGTTATTTTGTTTTCAAAGTTTGGTCCAAGGAACACAGCTTAGGCTTTAAAGTGCTGTAAGTAGCATACCCCTCAAACAATGTAAATCGGGTGCATTCAACAAAATAAAGCAAAACTACACAATAAAAATCAGATTTTTAGTGGTAAGGTTTAATATCTTTTATGAAATCTTAAATTTTGCTTGACTCAGATTTATTTTCATAAGCAATAAATTGGTTTATTGCATAAATAAAATAAAATACTTATTGGTACTTTATTATAACAGAATTTCTATCATATATACCTAAAATATACCCTAAAAGTAAGTAAAGCTAAATTGATGGAATTAAAAGAAAATATTGATGCAGTACATCCACAGTAAACTGGTTATATGCTTAGCTGTAAAGAAAATCTTAAATGTCAAAGAATCTATATCCTGCAGAACATACTTTAACTAAAATTCAATATAATTTACAAAGCAACTGCGAAATATAACACAATTCTTTATTCTTTTAGAGATTGGGTGCTTAATATCTAAATAATTTATAGGCAAATGAATATTATAATGTAAACTCATGTGTATTCTATCAGATATTTATCAAATCAGTAATACTTTCAATAAAGGAAAGTATTGATTTCTCATGCATAGCAAATAATACTAATCTTATAGTATAACTCATAAATATTTGTTGATTACTCAGAAAAAAGTATGAATAAGCATATTTTATAATAGGAAATCCTTTACAATTGTTTAGTCTATTTAGGATTACATTTTTTTCAAATTTTTGGTAGACTTTAATTTTTTAATGAAATTCTTTATTGGTACATTTTATATGAAGTTCACAATCACACTCAACATTGTGGAATTTGTACCAGTACATGATAGAAGTTAATTCTCATTTTTACCCATATCTCTACCCACCCGCACCCCCCACCCCTTATATACATGCTATTTCTTTTTCTTTCTGAATCATATTTATTCTTTCCCCTCATTACATTCCCCCACCACACTCCTTTTGAATATTTCCTATTTTACAAAATCTATCATACATTCTGGAGTTCATTTATACCTACAGGTTCTCATACCAGAGAAAATATATGGTATTTACATATCATGATCTATTTATTTCACTTATTAGTGTGTACTCCAGTTGTATCCATTTGTACATAAATGAATGAAACTTGTCATTCTTTATGGCAGAGTAATACTCCATTTGGTGGTACAATTTAATTTTCTAGCACATGTCCTAGCACAGTGCTTAGCAAATAGGCATTCAATTACTTTTTTTGGATTGCTTATAGTAGAAAATGGTCAAAAATATTTCTTGTTAGAGTCTTGATGAGTTAATTAATAATCATTCTTACCAAACAGAGTAGGCTTCATCAGGTTCTTTATTAAGTAACTTGGAACAATGTATTGAAGTTACTTCAGTTTAAGTACAGTAAGTCTCCAGTTGACTAACAAGTTCTTTTCTGGGAGAACATTCCTACATTGGATTCCCTTGTAAGTCCCACAAAGTGAATCCTGTGGCCCTTTTACAAAGTGTATGTTACTCTGTGCTTTCACATCAGCATTGCTTTTCCTCTCATTTCTGGGCATCCTGGGCTCTGACTGAGCACTGTACAGTGCACTGCAGCGCAACTGTGACAATGTCTGGTAGACACGTGAGCTACTTGCGTGATTTGTCAGCATCTATGAATGTTCATAATGTGAGGACCATTCTATGTGAAAGTTCATAATTAGAATATTCATAATCCAGGGATTTACTGTATTGAATTAATTCAGATAGACCTTCCTGACAATACTGGTAAATAAATGAAGCAGAATATAGTTGCCTAATATTTTCAAACAAACAAAGTTGCATCTCAGTTGCACCTCACAGGCAAGACTTTTCTCAGGTCAGGTATAGGTGCAGTGTTTCCTCTGGACCAAATAGTCTGCTCCCTAAGTCAGGTGCTGATATATGCTTTCTGTGAGACTGATAACTAGCCAGAGTGAGTTTATTAAGGCTATATGGAGGTTACCTAAATTATCACTAATCGCAGATTAAGAATTAAGCCTCATTCCCTGATTTATACAAACTCTCCCGGAAACCATATCTTGTCAAGCACATTTCTATCACTTAATAAGTCCCAGCACTTTCAGAGAAATACTTAAATGGTTAAGGTAATAATTAGAAAGTACATTTGTATACATAGAGACCTTTATAGATGAAATTCTTCCATTATGGATAGAAATTAAAAACATAAAGTTTAACCATCTTTTCACATCAGTTCTTTTCTTTATACAAATACAAATACAAGCAGAGTACACTGGAGAATTCAATCATGAATTCACTTTGAAGCTCATCATTATAGCAGTATACTGCATGTGAAATTGTATAGACCTTCTAATCTAGCAAAATGTAACAGTTACATATTAATTAAAATATATACCGAGAATTTGGAAAATAGCCACGTATAAGAAAAATCACTATTTTGGAGAACACTGACTTAGATCTGTGAAATTTTTAACAGGATAAAATTAAATATAATTTTAATACTTTCAAGTACTTTACAACTTTTCACTCCTATCCATATTATAAAAATTATTACATTATCTCTTCCATTATGACGGTGTGTGTATATTTGTTAGTATATTAAAAGTTCATTAAAAGTACAAACTGATTAATTTTATGTCTCTTTTTAGCCCACTGGTCACATTTAATAAATACTCCTTAAATGAGGAGATAATAAGGAGTACAAAGAGCATCAGATGAGGAGGGGTATCTTGTTCTTAGTCTCAGCTCTGCTATTAATTGTGTGCCACTGGGGAGTGGAGGTCAAGAGCTCTGGAAGATTCCTCTCAGAGAATACAGAGAAACTGACAAAATGCTCTGAGGGAAGAAAGAAAAACATCAAAGTTGCAAACAAGGCGAAGTTGGTTTTTGTGTTTCTATGATCTTTCAAATTTCTTTCCGTCCCTTCCTCCTAATGTTGGAGTTGTTACTGCTGCACACGAACATTGCCCCTCCACATTCTCTTCTCATAAGCATGTATATGCACACATGTTTTATTACAATAACCAGATATTTCTTATAGTTATGTGTCTTCAACTAGATGATTGCTTTAATCTACCCTGTTTCTTTCCCAGATTGGACTTGCCTATGTTAGTGACATTTTTTGATCTTGGTAGCTTTAACTAGATCTTCCTGTACTTGGACTCTATTTTCATGTGTGCCAGCATCATTCTCTTTTTATCATGTTTTAGCTTTCAACTTAGCATTCTTAGTATCCCGCCATCCTTCCCACCCCCAACCGTCTGCCACACAACTGTAGGGGATATATTGAAGGGTTTAACTCTGATCCTCTCAGTTGATTTCACACTCTTCAGATTTCATTTCTGTAGGCTTGAGGTAAACAGCCTGTCATGGACAAATGTAGCATTACCGTGCCAAAATGTACTGAAATTTCTACAGCATTGGTAACTCCTTGGAGTTAGAAAGACTTTCAAAAAAGACAACAGATAGCTCTGGTGAAAATGTACATGTAGTGCCTCAGGGAGAAGACAAGATATCTTGTCCCTAGACATCTGCAATATATCACCAAGGGATAGTTAGTGCTTTGTTTTTTCAGGATGCAAGCAAGATGCTGAAGAATGGATTTACTTAAAGGAGGAAACATCAGGGTACAGAGCATTATCCACGAAGGGTGATTCCTGGCCCATGAAGTAATGGCTTTCAGTCAATGTAAGGGTTAAAATGAGGACTTTCAAACTTTTTGAAGCAAGCACAACTTGGGAGTGATGGGAGGTGTTCAAACTGATATTGATGGAAGGTGTCACTGTATTTGCATGTATGGTTACAGAGAATTGACAAGACTTTGAGGACTCTTAGACTTATCTTCAGTGGAAGCCATGTTTTTCTCTTCTTCATCTCTTTTCTAAACCTTTTTTCTGTCCCTTGCTTCTCCTATCACTTTTCCTGCTATTCTTCCCCTTTTCCCTTGCCCTTGCTCCTAGACATTTCCTTGAATTTTAGGATTCATTGCAGTCAAGCTTAGATGCTCAGGTATGGACTGTGGAGACAACTGAGTTTATAGAGGCTTTTATTTAGCACAACAAGAAACTTTTCCACTTTAGCTCTATACTGAGTACTTTTGTACATCCATGGACAGACCTAGGATAGTTCAGAAGCTCCTTTTGCTTGGGTAGATTTAAGACAAAGTTGCCTCTTTAGGTTGAGTCTCCTCAATCACTACCCACCTGTCTCAATGTTTATTTTTTTTCAACTATGTAGTTGTGCTGTTTGACAGAATTTGAAACATTGAAGCATACATCTGTCTGAGCAGATGGAATGCATTTTTCATGAGTATTAACTGATTCATGCAATGCATAAAGAAAACAATCTATGTTAAAACATCGTGACATTAGATTGAAGCATTTTGGGGTAAGTGCTGAAACCAGTTTGCTTGTGGATTATTTGTCTCTTTGCCTTTGGCCATGCTCTTGTGCCCTACCCCATGGATGAGCATAGGTGAACCTTACAGGAAAAGGAGTATGAAATCTATGACAGTGTGCATAAAAAGGAACTGAGTGGAAAAATATCTGCATATTAAATGA
Source organism: Thryonomys swinderianus (assembly GCA_004025085.1). Taxonomy (NCBI): domain Eukaryota; kingdom Metazoa; phylum Chordata; class Mammalia; order Rodentia; family Thryonomyidae; genus Thryonomys; species Thryonomys swinderianus. The sequence goes on from PVIC010023905.1 coordinate 15,882, forward strand.
CTTCTGATAGCTGAGTTACGTTTTATCTCTGTCATTCAGTTTCTTTAGATCCTAGCATTATTGTAGGAAAGCCTCACACATGGAAAAGTACATAGTCTTCTCTCACTCGATCATGAATTCATTGTACTATATTTTCCTAAATAAAACTGCTTAAAACTGTTGTCAGAGGGTCTGACATGTGGTCCATATTCTCATGAAGTTCCTAGTTTCCTTAGTGTGTGTGCTTACATTGCACGACTTTAAATTTGAGTTAATGAGCAACCTACAAGGTTTTATGACATCACGCATTTGTTACAGTCATCTTCTTGGCTTCACGTTTTTATCTCCCATAGATTTGTATTATCACACGATAATATACGTAGGTCTTATCTTAGTGACATACCAGAAGCTATTCATTTATCTCCATCAAATATTGTATGTACCCTGAAACCAAGAACATTGAACTTTATTGTCCATTTTGTACAGTTCACAATTTGAGTGCTGTAGCATAACAGACAGCTGTTCCATTCACAAGTGATGTTACTCCGTATTTTGACTTATTTTTTTTGTCAGCATGAGTAGTAACAATGGTAATAAAACTCAGTTGAAGCAATTGTATAAGCTCACATAACTGCCTTGAATTCTAGGGCTACTTTCATGCTACAAAGCTTTTGAGACCATAAAGGCCTTCTTCGGGCTCCTTCCACAGTTCTGATAAGCATGGTCATGAGGGTCCCAGGTTTTTGGAAGAGGAAAAGCATTTTTCTGTTGCATTATTCTAGTGGTTCTATAACTAGCTTTTTAGCTACAAAATTTGATTCAATATGAATTCTGGGACACAACTAGCCAAGATATAATTTGAGACTTTGCTAACAAAAAAATGAGGTGACATACTTGTAATTTTCACCATTTAATGTTCCATAGTTAATATATCCAGAAGGGCAATATAATGCAGGTATTTAGTGAATAAACGTTCAGAGTATTAGGTGGAAAAAGCATGGATGAAAATCATGAAATGTCACTTGACAGCCTAAACTTGTGCCAATTTGGCAAGAGTCTTGACAATATTATTGCCTTTATGAGCTCATTCCCTATAACCTTGACTAGGTTATATCTCCCTCCCCCAGGATTTCTCACTAGAGTCATTTGTGAGAAATTTTGAGTGGAAGCACAAAGTATTAAAGTATGAAGAAGAAAATTCCCCTTTAGAAAAATAATGGGCTTTCAGTTCCTGGAGCACTTTGATATATTGTAGCATTTCACAGCCTTTTTCAGGAAACTCCAATGTATCAGGGGACACATTAGGATTTGGGTTCCCTCGAGAACTCCCTTACTGTTTGGTATAAAATTTTCATTGTTCCTCTTACCACATACGTATAAATACGCACCACTATACCCGTCTCTGAGTCCCTGATGGCCCAGGCTCTGCGCTAGACTCTATAGTTAATTGAAAAAGATATTTGCTCTTATGGAGCTGTTAATATGGTCAATAGATTAATTAGGTAAAAGAAATCTGAGGCCTCAGAAAAATAAAATATCAATTGATCATGTAAGTTTTATAAATATTCTTTAAACAATGGAATGCCCTTTCAACAAGTGTGAAGATAACACATTTTATAGTGACCTACAAGGCACAACTATACCATGAGAAATATTATAACATCTAGCAACTATCTTTTTGTTACTATTCTTGAAGGAAAAGAAGTTCCTTTTCCTCCTTGACCTTTGACTTGCAATGTTTGTCTTGAAAGCTGTAACAACTTGATGATAGAAACTTTCAATCCTAAAATGTCCAGGTCGAACTATTATTTATACAACTTCAGGCTTCATTTGAACAAAGCCAGGACTATCTGCTTCAGTTTATTCTGAATTTTCCTCAAAAAGAGAAATTTACACCTAAGAATTTTCCATTGTTGACATACTTTATTGTATCAAAATTTGCGATGAGGGGATGTTCATGCAAATATCGAATCAGAAATTCTAGCACACTTTATTAGCAAAATGACTATGTTTTGATTCACTGTTAATTGTCACAGTCTATGCCCTAGAATTATACTAGGCTTTGTGGAAGTTAAAAAAAGAGTGTGAATCTTAATAATCTGATTATCAAATAAGATCTATCAAACGTGTACATTTATGAATCTTTTAATCCATTTTAAATGAATCTGAAGTGTATGCCTCTAAAACTCCTTTGATGTGCTCCCCAAACAGGCTACTGCTCTTCCCTTAACCATTGTTGGAAAGAATATCCCTGAGGGATAAGATATGAGCTAGAGGGTGATTGGTAATTTCTTTATGTGTCACCAACTCTATACCACACTTTCCCTGCATGTTCTCCAATCTCAGCCATGCTTCCAAAACCTGATTGCTTCGAACACATCTTGAACATGTCAGGGATGCTGAAAAGAGAAACAAAGTGGAATGACTTCCAAATATGTCATCCTGTCCCCATTTTGTTTCATTTCTCTGCAGCATTGCAAAGCGGACTCTCAAATACTATTCGTAACTGCACTCATGGCAACTTTAAAAGATTCTTTTGTTCCCTTACTAAGCATTCAGACAATGACTGCATGAACTAAACTTTGTGAATGAAAAGTTTATAGAACAGAGATGACTATAGTGAGTGGCCCTGTGGTCTTTTGCTACCACAAAATCAATCGAAAGGAAAACAGGAATGCCCTGGGGATTATGTGGTTTTGAGTTGCCAACAGAAGGCAAAACAAATAACTGAAAGGACGATGTGGAAATTGATGAAGAGTTGGCAGTCATTCTGCAACAATTTCTTTAACTGCATCATATTAAAAAATAGCCTAATCAAAATTACAAGTCCATCAAAGACTGGCCTGTATTCTTGGGGGGAAGGGCATGGTAATTAACTGCCACAGAATGATGGATTTTCCCAACACAGCTGTCACAACTGCTATTTTAAATCATTTCTTATGGTTTAAAATGTATAATCCCCAGGAAATTGATCATTACTGCACTGCAGTGCTGGTTTTCACTGCCTTAACAGTCCTGAGCTTTGCATTAGACTAATAATTAACTAAGGGAAGGCATATAGTGCTAAACTGCTAATGGCTTATTTCTCATTGGTAATTTCTGTCCTCTTTTAAATAAAATTTCACTTTCTAAAAATGTACACTGAAATTTCAGGCATGATGAAAAAGGTGCGTTCTTGAATCGTGTCCATTTTGTCTCTGCTCTTTATATGGCTACTCCTCTTTCTTCCTGACATTTTGTCTTTAGTGGCTGAGCCTCCTTACTCAGCATTACATCACAGCCTTTGCTTGTATTATCCACCCACTTCACATATGCTCTCCTTCTTAATATCTCCAAGAACAATACCATCTTTGCCATCCAACTGATACTCTGGCTCTTTTATGAAGCCTTCTTAATACTCTACTAATTGTTTGCTAGTTTTCATTGATGGAGTAAATAACCCTTGGTGTAGTAATATTCTTGATGGCTTTCTATCTTCTCTTACAGTAATATATTTTTCAGTCATAAAATTCTGGATTTAGCCGGGTGTGGTGGCTCACGCCTGTAATCCCAGCACTCAGGAGGCAGAGGCAGGAGGATTGCTGAGTTCAAGGCTTGCCTGGGGTACATAGTGAGCTCAGGGACAGCCTGAACTACAAAGTGAGACCCTGTCTCAAAAAAAAACTCTGGATTTAATAGATGTGCCCATACATGTTCCTTAATGTTGTCACTATGGTCATTATTTGAGAAGACTAGGCGCCACTTAGGGCCATCATTTTTTTCTGCTTTATCCTTTTTTGTTCTTCTGGTGCTTTTCCTCCAGCTAAGTCCAGTTTTAGATTTGCTAACAGAAATCGTAGCAAATAACTGGAAGAAACATTGATTTCCTTCTGACCAGGCCCAAAGACAGGAGGATATAAACTATAAAACAAAAGTGGAAACATTGAGATGCTGTGTGTCAAAAGGAAGCATGGGTTTAGGAAGATGGTGGAGTGATGATGAGTCAAAAGTCAGCAAGTCTAAGTTTCAGGACACTGATAATCCATAAATTTCTTCCTTGGTTAATGGATAATCTATACTTGGTTATAGATTCTAAGTATTTAAGTTGACCTTGCTTTATTACTTTTGAGATATTCTCTCAAATTAAAAGTAATCTGAAATGTGGTCATTTGACTTTAAAAAATAAATAAATTTAAAGTGTTTGGTATCACCTAAATACTAGGACAAGCACTCTTGTCAACTAGAAAATCCTTTTATGACCATGAACCCCCCTCCTCTCTCTTTTCATTTCATGATTTTTCTGCATAGGTTTTGTGTTCACACACATACATACATTTACATAATTAAGGTACTGAACACACAGAGAATATTATACTTTTTAACAAAGTTAAATACACACACAATGAGAATCTTAAATTCAGGAATATGCAATATTTTCTGTCATAGGATATATTTAAAATGCGGATGTTCCTTGTGGAGCCATAAAAGAGCAGCAGCACAGTACTAAATTCTGCTTCTCCTGGGGGAAGAGACTAAATAATGCAGCTTATTTGATTATCTAAATTAATTAATTAAGAACACCAATCTTTGCCAAATTGCAATCAGCTCATTGAGGGATTTCTGTTCTCTTCTGGGTAATTTCAGATGATACTGTGAAAAGAATACATGCTCATCCTAATTACTGTGTTTTTCTCACAACTCCAAAAAAATAGAGTTGTGAGACCTTAAGTTTGTCAAGAAAGCATTTATGAGATTATCTGCATTCTTTACATGGTAGCATGTATTCATTTTTGGACTCTCTAGAAAGACTACATTTCTGTTAAAACTGTTCTTTGGATTTTATTCTGTTGTTTAGTCATCTCAGATGTATACATTAAAAATTATGAAATATTTCAATGGAATTCTGACTTGGAGCAGTTTATCTTTTTATCTCTCATCAACCCTTGTCTATATACAAAAACATTTTTTGTACTGTGGATTGAATCCAGGGAATTCATACTGAGCTGTATCTAAAGATCTTGTTTTATTTTTCACATTTTTTCTTTATCCCTCATTACTCACCCCTATGTGACAACATTGCTTTAAATTGCTCAGACTGGGCTCAAACATGACATTCTCCTGCCTCAACTTCCCGAGTGCTGGAATTGCAAGCTTGTGCCATCATGAACAGCCAACAATTCCCTGTAATTTTAACTTCTCTTCACAACTTAAAAAAGGAAAAAAAAAAAGCCACAAATTTCCTTCTTCCCTATTCTAGGCACCCCCTCTATTATGGCTGAAGGACAAGCTCTCTTAGAATTTCTCATGGGTCAGACCTTTCCTTTCTCCACCTTTCCATTGCCATCGTTATTTACTTCACCTGATAATCAAACTAAAAGTGATAAAAAACTAATAAATCTTTTAGTGAATATTTGAATAATCAGGAACTTTCATTACCTCAATAAATGAAGGGCAAGTCTCACGAGTGATTTTTATCTACTGCCTCAGATTGAGAGGTATCACGATAAATCTAGATTGACTCTCAAATCCTCATGTGCTCATAGGTGGGGCTTTTGTAGGTGGCCAGGTCATGGGTGTGGGATACTGTATGGTGCTGTGTGATGCTGATGAACCCACTGATCGGTTCCCCATAAATCTGGGTGGAGAGTGAAGACTCACTCTGGGTGTCAGTGACAGCAGCCAGTGGTACTGTAGACCAGATGTAATTAAAAGGGGAAAAACAAGGAAGGCTGTGTTGCTTCCTGCCTGCATCACTGTGAACTGTTTCTCCTCGGCCATTCCTCTCCGCCATGCCCTCCCTGCCGTGTAGCCTGCTGCTGTGGGCTGAAACTTCCGCAAACTGTCAGTTCCAATACACCGTTCCTGTTCTAACTTGAGGGTGTTGAGTATTTTGTTCCAGCACTGAGAAACTAACAAATTTTGTTACCAAGAATGGGGTTTTTGCTGTAACACCGCCTGGCCACGTGGCTCAGGAGCACTTGGAACTGACTTGTGGAAGGAGTTGGGAACGGTTTGGAGATTCCAGCTGAGGAAACAGCCCTGGAATGCTGTAAGCCAAGCTTGACCAGAAATTCTGGTCAGAGCTCAGAAGACCAGAATGCTGATAGAAATGCAGCTGATCAAGACCAAGCTCTGGGGGTTTCTCTTAGAAAGAAAGACTCCAATGGCAACCGGATTCCAGGTCGTATGTGTTATGCTGTAACAGAAAATTTTCCTGTTTTCTGCCTGTCCTAAACCACTGTGAGAGACTGAGATTTCAGGGTGATGGACTGATTAGTCTGGTGGGAGAAATTTCAAGGCAGTCTCATCCTAAGGCTGTGGCATCACTACTGTTGGGGAACTGGGTTATTTAAAAGATTAGCATTAAGAAAGCAATTAACCTTGGAACAGCACAACAGAAATGTCTGTCTGAATCCATCACTAGAACAAGCAGGATTCTCTCTTTCACAGCCCCAAACTTGCAAAGGTGAAAGACTTTGCTTGGAGAAAAGCACCTCAGGTTACCATGTCCCAGAATGACCATAGCCTAGGGAATTTGTTCTTTGTGATTAGGCTCATCCTGTCTGCTGTCCAGGCACTTGACCCATAGAGCCGAGAGAAGTAACCAGGGCACTCCACCTGGTGGCAGACCTTGGGGCTATCCATTCCGTGTTGGCTTTAGGTGTATGCAGAATGGAAGAGGTGTAGGGTCAGGAAGGCTTCCACTCAGATTTGGGAAGAAAGTCTGAGAGGCCAGGCAGTGTGGCCTGGGTGGGCAGTATGTGAAGCTGTGAGTGTGAAACTGAAAATATAGTGGACATTCCAGAAAGTTGGAGAAATCAGCAACATAGATCATTTTAGGAAAGTGCCAGGAGTGAGCAAAATCTGGCAAAGGGAGAGGTCCTGAGCGCTATACCCAACAAGAGTGCCACAGGTATAGGACTGCTCACAGGCTTTGGCACTCACATCTCGTTCTGCTTCATGCATTTTCGCAGGTGCTGGATATGGAACTACAGGATTTACTGTTTGCACTACTGTATTTTTATATTCCTCTGGCCCCATTCCTTTCTGTCCTCTTATTTGTACCTTTTAGAATGAGAATACTTGTGCCATTTTGTGTTAGAAGGGTTTCACTTTCTTTTTGGTTTCATGGGGCGTACAGTTAAGAGTTTGCCTTAAATCTCAGAGGAGGATTTTCCCTTGTACTTTTCAGCAGTGCTAAAAGTCTGAGGACTGTAGCATCTTTCAGAGATCCACTAAACGCCTTTTGTATAAAAGGACAGGTAGGAGTATTTTGAAGGCCACAGTTGGAATGCTATGTTTTATATCTAGATCCCCCTTCTCAAGTCTCACACACTCACAGATGGGGCTTTTGAGGGTAATTGGATCACAAGTGTGTGATACTGGGCTAGTCAGCTGTTTGTGTGGAATACGGGCTTCTGGAAGAGGGAGGAGGAAACCTGGGTGTGGGTCAAACCAAGCAATAGACTTACAACCTAGATGTGATAAAAAGGGAGAGAACAAAGGCTATGCTGCTTCCTGTGTGCCATGCCATGAACTGTTTCTCTTCTGCAATGCCCCTCTGTCATGCTGCCCTGCCCCAAAAACTATGAGCCAAAAAATCTTCTCCTTTAATTTGTGGGTGTTGAGTATTTTGTCCCAGAAACTTAAAGTAACTAAGACTGTGCAAATTATTTGAAATGGGTGACCTCTTTTGTCACTAAAATCAAAACATACGAGCTCCATTTATTAATAGCTAAATTCCAATACATTGACTGAGCTTGTTATCATGACAATAAGTTCCTGCCATGAAGATAAATTGTTCATTCCAAATGATGGTGAACTTAAAACCAAGGCTTAGATGTCTACCTGGTGCTTCTGGCACCATCTTCTGGTTCTTAAATACTGAACAGACTATGGTATTATATAAAAGACTAATGCAGCAGGAATTCTTCTTATGATAGAAATGAGCACAAGGATAATTTTCTTATTTTTGCTCCTTGATATTTGAAAATTATTTAAGAAGTAGTCCTTTCATTTTGTAGAACACATATATATGAATTTGGAGGACAGTATACTAGGTGAAATAAGCCAGGGAAAAATACCAACTATTTTCAGCCATGTGAAAAACTAAAAAACACTAACAAAAACTTTAGCAGTAAAGACAGAGAAGTAGGATGCCAGGTAGGGTTTGGAAAGATATTCAAATAACATGGAATTTCAATTAGAAAAGAAGAATCAATCCAAGAGATCTACTGTACATTGTGGTGATTATAGTTAATAACAATAAATTATATACTTAAAATTGCCAAAAGTAATCTTTAAAATTTTATTAACACATAACAATCATAGACCTTCATATAGTAAATGTGATAATTCAATAAATGTATACAATGTGTGATGATAAAATCAGGGCAATTATTGTTTCTGTCTCCTTTAATATTTAATCATTTATTTCTGTTGGGAATTTTCAGACTCCACAGTAGATTTTAAATGTTCCCATTACCTCCCCCAAAAGATAAGAAAGTGAAATAATGCGCATGTTATTTAGATTAGTTTGTCCTTTATACCATGTATACATGTAAGGAGTCATTTGTTAATACACAGGAGATATATATAGCTTTCATCCACCAATTTGAAAAAAACTACAATGACCATTTTTTGCAATTAAACTCAAGGAAGCATTGTTATTGTAGTGTAGCTAGTGACCACTGCACATTATTAATATTGCTGGCAGGAAAAATGCAGAAAAATCCACATTTCTAATTTAAAGCTTTTCTGCTATTTTATAGGGCCAGTGACAATTGTGCTTATTTAACATTCAATTTAGAATACTGAATCAAACTCTTTTCTTAGCACTTTTTATGTGTGTTTACAAAAAATGGTGTTTCAAATTGTCATAAGTCACATATTATGACTGAAAGCACTGGATGTTCTAAAATCTGCATTTACAAATCCTATTTCACCATCTTCTTTAGAAAAACAATCAATTTAGGACAACACAGCCTTTAGCTAGTCACCAAACTTCTTCCATGTAATCAGTAAACCACAAGATGGCACCACTAAACAATTAGTTTATCTCAAGATGACTCATGGGTTTTTAGGTAAGAATAGTGTTTTTCCTTTTCAAAACCAGTGTTAAACATGAGAGTAAAAGGGAGACTAGTAGAGAAAAGAAAAAGAATAGGGTGGGGGAGAAAGGAAAGTTACAATATACCCCCAGTATGATGAGATAAAGGGACATTTCATCCTCGTGGTATTCTCTCACAACCACAGCTTCAGTCTAATCACAAGAACACATCAGCACAAACCTAGAATGATGAACAGTATGTAAAATGCTTTCCCAGAACTCTTGAAAAGTGTCACAGTCATGATGTGGAGATTGACAAACTGTCACAGACAAAAGAAACAAAGGAGAAATGCCAGCTGGATCAAATGCAAGATCCCAGCTTGTGCACAGAAAAAAAGGACATTAATGGACAAATAGGGAAAATCAGGATGAAAATTAATAGTTAATATGGGGCCAAGGATGTAGCACAGTGGCACCACACCTGCCCTCCAAACGTTAGGTCCTGAGTTCAATCCCTGGTACAAACAAACCCATTAATAGTTAATATGTTTTACACTATAATTTAGTTAATGTGTCGTATTTCACAGTTTTAGTAACTGTACCTCGGCCATGTAATATACAGTACTAACATCAGAAGAAGCTGAATAAGAAATATAGTGTCTGCACTACTTATGAAACTATTTTTAAGATTAAAATGATTTCAAAATAAAAAGTTTAAAAATTCAAGATACAAATGAAATTCTCTGAAGTGCCTCATTAGCAGTGACAATTTATCACTGCCTGTTACCTATGTACACCACTCTTCTATAAAGTCCTATATGGTGGTTTCCTTTTAACTCCTTACACAGCACCACGACCTAGGGTTGTGTTTCTCTGCAGGCACAGAAAGTGTATTTTTGAGAACACACATTAGAATACATTTTTAACATGATTTTATGTGATTTTCAAATGAAAATCTATCAGAGATGTCTACGATAGTAATAAAGCAGCTTTTTCCATTCTATGGTCATAGGTAGACCTTTTAATGATTCTCAGTTATCTTATTAATATGTATTGCAATTATGACTGGTGTGTATTTCCAACATTAAAATTGCCTTATTTTGCTGTTAGTCACACCAGATATTTTGTGGCTAATATCTTTGATAATATAGGTTTTGTTTTTGGTTCTCTCTCTCTCTCTCTCTCTCTCTCTCTCTCTCTCTCTCTCTCTCTCTCTCTCTCTCTCTCCCTCCCTCTCTCTCCCTCCCTCCCTCCCTTCCTTGCTTCCTTCCTTCCTCTCTCTCTCTCTTTCTTTCTTCTCTCTCTCCCTTTCTTTGTCGTTCTCTCTTCCTTCCTTCCTTTCTTTCTTCCTTCCTTCCTTCCTTCCTTCCTTCCTCTTTCTTCCTTCCTTCCTTCCTTCTTTCCTTCCTTCCTTCCTTCCTTCCTTCCTTCCTTTCTCTTTCTTCCTTCCTTCCTTCCTTCTTTCCTTCCTTCCTTCCTTTCTTCCTTCCTTCCTTCCTTTTCTCTTTCTTCCTTCCTTCCTTCCTTTCTTCCTTCCTTCCTTCCTTCCTTCCTTTTCTTTCTTTCTTTCTTTCTTTCTTTCTTTCT
>PVIC010023906.1:0-15219 GCA_004025085.1 Thryonomys swinderianus
GCTCAGGCTGGGGATCCTCCTGCTGTGGTCTCCCGGAGTGCTGAGGTTACAGGCCTGTACCATACCTGGCCATCTTTATTTTCCTGTGTTGGAGGCTGATCCTGGGTCCTTATGCTTCATGAGTACTCCTCCCTGCCTGAGTTTTTTTGTCTGTGGGTTCATGGCCTTTGTCGCTGATATCCTGACATCATCACACCTAGAACTAACCCAGCGGGCCCATTGCTCCCTGGCAGTGTGAGTTGGTGGTGGGCTGTCTGGGGATCCTGCCAGCTGCAGACTGAGGTTCCTGTCTCCCATTAGCTCTTCCCTCAGGCCCCCCTCAGCTTTGGGTCTCCTGAGCCCCATGCTGGAGCTGAACTAGGAATTGTTAGAGATGGGTAGCAGGCCCAGGAGTGGCCACCTGCCCCGGGATGTCCTGTGTCATGCCTGCACAGCTGGTCCAGCCTGGGCTGGGCTGGCGGAGGCCAGGAAGTGTATCTTCCGGGTGTGTGAGGGCCATAGGGATACTGGCAGCCAGCTCTAAGCTTCAAGCCCAGATAGAGCAGAGGGTCACAGTTGGCCAGCCGAGCCCTGGCTCACGGATGGTGCAATCACCCTTACCTGTTGCTCCAGCTTTGGGCTGGTGCTCACATATCTGATGGTCCTGTATGTGTGTCCTCCGTGAGGTGTGCTTGCCTCAGACGCTCCCTTACCTTGTCCTCACTGATCCTTCCTGGGGCAGAGCGGGGAGGCCTCCCTGCAGGTGGACTCATGGAGCACTTTCTCACCGGCCGCCTGGCCTGTCCATCCCGCTCCTCCTGCTTCTTAGGGTCTTGGTGCCTGCCTTTCCCTTTGCCGCAATGCTTTTTGTGCTGCACCGTCTTCAGCTGGCTGCTCACCTGCTGCTCTTGGGAACCTTTACTGCCACCCGAATGGTTACTCAGATGTGGGATGCTTGCTTTCTCCATGGCTGACTCCATTCTGGGTAATGTGCACGTGTGCATGTACGGCGGGTGTATCTGCATGTGTGGCTGGTGTATATGCATGTGTGGCTGCTGTATGTGCATGTGTGACTGGTGTGCATGTGTGACTGGTGTACGTGTATGTGTGGCCAGTGTACATGGATGTGTGACTGGTGTACGTGTATGTGTGGCCAGTGTTACATGGATGTGCATGTGTATGCATCGCCTTTTGTCTCCCTGCTGCTCATGAACTGCGATGGGCAGGAGCTTGTCTGTGGCTTTTCACCTCTTCCACAGCCCCTGGGCTGAACTCGCTGGAGTCAGGATCTCTGAAGAACCGGTGACAGATGGAGGCATAGGGAGTGTGTGCCTGGGGAAGGGTTCTGTGAAGTGTAGGGCCTGGGGTCACCGTCCAGCCAGCAGGAGGCGGCCTGTTGCTAACCTGTCCCTGGTGGACTTCAGAGGACCCAGGAAGATGAAATGGAAGAGAGTTGGGATGTTGAGCAGGGGTGTCTGAAGCAACTGGGCATTTCCTCTTGTTCTGCAGAGCCAGGGCCAGGTCATCTGAAGGAAAAGCCATCCATTTACCTTCAGCAGGCTGCGAGGGCTCTTCTCTATCGCCTTCTACTCTCTGCTTTTACTTCTTGGCTCCCATTCTCCATGTTGGGGTTTTCTGGAGAGAGGCAAGGGGCGTTTTCATTTTTCTTCTCTGTGCCAAACCTCAGCAAGGGAGAGAAGCTCTGTAATGAGTTTTCTTCTTGGCTCCTCCTTAGGACACTGCTCTGAAAGGATGTCCCGTGCGTTCCAGACCTGTACGTCTCCGATGAGCCCAGTCCCGCTTGGGTTTTTGTTTCTAGTTGGTGGTGGATAGATGCCTTTGTATATCAAGTCCTGGGGTGTCCTGCTCCAAGCGTTTGGAATTACACTTTAGAATCTGCAGAGGATTATTTGGGAGTCGGGGTATCTGGAAGAGACTGTCCTTGGGTGGCCCCAAAGCGGACTCCAACTGTGAGTAGCCATCAATCCTTCCTGTAAGAGTAAAATAGCAGTGTTCGCTCAGAGGTCAGAGACCTGGAGCTGTGATGACCAGGAAGGAAAGACCTGTTAGTTGAAAGCCAGACTGTAGTTAACCCCAGTGCCCACTGACTCTTTCTGTCTCCAAGTCAAAAATGCATCATGTTTTAAAGACCACTGTTCTCGGGTGGTCTCACATCTTGGTTTCTGTTTTGGGTGGCACTGTGGTGAGCACCCACCCGAGAGGGCTGCTGCTTCTCAGCTCACTGCAGTTAGGGGCTCCTGACACAGGGCGCCGTGTCACCGGGGAAGGAGCTTGTGTTTTGTTTCTGTGCTCTGAGTCAGGCCTCCTCTCTGTGTTTCTCAGGCTGGCCCTGAAGTCCTGGGTTTAGACCGTCTTCTTCTTTTTTTTGAGACAGGGTCTCACTTTGTAGTTCAGGCTGGCCCTGAGCTCACTATGGTGCCCAGGCAAGCCTGGAACTCAGCAATCCTCCTGTCTCTGCCTCCCGAGTGCTGGGATTACAGGCGTGAGCCACCACGCCCGGCTCTGTGGTATGTGGTATTGATTGCTAGTGGGTGTGAGTCTCCATGCCCAGCATTGTATGTGGTTACTGGGGATTGAACTCAGGACCTTGCGCTTGCAAGGCAGGTGCCGGAACCACTGAGCTAATCCTCCAGCCCAAGACCGTCTTCTTCTTGAACTGCCTGTGGACCTGGACTTTAGGTGCCACCACACCCAGGAGGAATCTGCCTGGTAGAGGGCAGTGAGGTGTCTGGATTTGTGTGTAGCACCTTCTGACTTTGTTCTACCCCAGCAATAACAGAACACCGGGAATACAAAACAAAAATTAAACTTCTGATTATAACGTTGACAAGTTTATGTCTCAGAACACTTTGTGTGTCAAACAAGATTTGTTTGTGCTTTTGTTTTATCAAGGGGTCATTAAGGAGCAGTCACTCACAGGTCCACTGGAAGCCTCCACTTTTTTAGATGCCAGAACATAAGGCAATGGGTTTAAATAAGGGAAGAACAGTTGCAGGAGAGGTAGAGATTTGGGCCCCAGCACTGTGTGCACAAGCGTAAAAACAGCTGGATGACTCCACCTCACCAAGCCTCAGCTTTCCGGCCACGAAATGGGCCAGATACCACTGGTTTCTAGGGCACAGGCCCAGGAGCTCTTCTGTGGCCAGTAACGTGCTCACTCTGAACCTCCCCGGCCCCCAAGGCCTCCCAGTACTTTCCCCAGCTATGGCTGTGCTTCATCCCTTGACTTCTAGGCATTAGGCTCCTTCCCACCTCCTCCCACCCTCTCTCAAGAATTCCTTCCTTTTGTTTTTCTTGCTATGCCTCCTTTACCTTTACCTGTGTAGTTTCCCCACTGCCTGTCCTGCTTCCTCCCTGCACTGACAGCGTCTCCAGCCGCTTCCTCAGCAGCACGTCTGCTCACTCTGCTGTTGGAATCTCCAGAGCCTACAGGTTACCGTCTCTGACCTGGCTCCCCTCCCTTCTCTGTGCTTTCCTCCCCCAACCTCATGGGCCTCATGTCCTGTTAACCCTGTCTCCCCCGTCTCATCAGAGTGTCCCTCCTGCTTTCTTTTGGGTCCTCCAGCTTGCCTCCTCCTTCCCAGGGCCATTGTGACTGTTGCTCACGGTCCTTGGCATGTTGATGTCCCTGCCCTGCTCCTGGCTGACCCTCACTCGTCCGCTCAGATGGGCCTCTCTGCCCTCATCACACCCCTGATGCTCCTGTGCTGTGGTAATGAATGATTTATGACTGGCTGTCGTTCTTATCTGCCCAGAGCTCTGGAAAGGTGTTGCCATGTGTGGCTGTCCTGTGTGGTACACGTTTACACATGGGTGGTGTGTATGTATCGTACCTCTTGCAGAGTCCTCAGCCACCTAGGGTGACTGTGTCATGCTGGGCTACTAAGCTCCCCGAGCTGCGGATTCCCCATCACTGTAAGGTGGACGGTGAGACGAAGTCTCAGCACCCACTGCTGTGGGGGTTACACACAACGATGTGCTGCCTGGTGCCTGTTGCAGAGTGCATGCTCCAAAACAGGCGTCGCTCTGTGACTGCTCTAGTCACTGAGTGGTGGTTCCACCGGAAACCAGAGCCCTGCATTTCTGTGAAAGCTTGAATTAGCTCTCCCTGGGGTCGATTCTGTGCTGATTTTTACATGGATTTGTGGTGAGGAGAGAGCAGAGACTGATTAGCGTCTCATCTTCTTCCTTTGCCTGGCTCCAGTACTTGGTCGAGTCTGACTTTTGCCTCCTAAGTAAAGACTGAGCAAGTCTGCTGTGCGAGGTAGTGGAGCCATGGGTGGAACTCACTGCCTTGGGGTGACCTTCCCTGATCCCCCCATCGGTGTCGCTTTCCCTAGTCACTCACTGTACTTCCTTCATCGAATTTCGAGGAGTTCGTGACTTAGGAGTTTCCCCTCTCTGTAAGACTGGAGTCTCCATGAAGCCCAGGACTTGGCAGTGTCTGTTGTGGGGAGAAGAAAAGGAGGGAAGGAAAGAAACACCTGGTAAGGTCCTTGCATATTGTGCATCCTGACTGGGGAAGGGAAACCCAGGAGAACCCGGGAAGATGGTTCTGTCAGTATCAGTGTGGGTGGACTCCATTTCCAGTGGTTCTTTTTAGTTTCCACACAGATCTGTCCTGCGCTGACTCTGAGGAGGAGGCCAAGCCTCCACGGCCTACTTCTACCCAGGACATTTTTTGCTTGGCCCACCGGTGTCTGCCTGCTTGGGGGACCTGGCCCAGGTGGACAAAGGTCCTCCCTGAGTGACCCGGATCAGAGGTATGATCAGACAGGTAGTGGTCATCACAGTAGTCACTGAACTATCACCTGTGGAAGTTTTCCCAGGTGCTCAGTGCTGTATGGGTGTTATTAGGTGGAATTCTCCCAGGAACTCAATGAAGTAAGTACTCATGTCCTATCTTACGGAATGGGAAATGTGGGTTGAAAGAGGATCTTATTAGCCTGAAATCATGCAATTTATAAAGTACAGGGCCAGTGTGGGAGCCGGGTCATCTGTTTTCAAAGCTGTTGCTTCCCTGCTTTGCTTCTGAGCTGCTGAGGATTTCAGATCATTGAATTTTGGCTTTGGGATATGTTGTGGGCAGGCAGAGGCAGGGAGAAGGGGAAGGAAATGTTTCAGATTTATTTTCCTAATTTTACTTGGCTTAGGCTAATATTAAAATTATTTTGAGCACTCCACTGACAGAGGCGGAAGAGAGAACCCAATTCGATATTAAATATTTGCAATGGAAAATTCACAAAGTCTTTCTGAATGGAAGATATTTCCGAGTAATTCCTGGGGGACTCATTCAGCCAGTTGCTCCCTTCTGCAGTGCGCTTCCTGAGGTTGCTTCACTGTTCTCAGAAATGAACATTTGTGCCTTTGAAGTGCTGGGGTTAAGCTGGGCTAGATGCTGAGCTATGCCTTGGTTTCCCTGGCAGTGTGTGAGGAAAGGCGCTTAGTTGCCTGCCTTGTAATGCTGTGGTTTGGGAATGTTCTATGATGCCGTGCACCTCTGTTTGGGACCTGGGCTGTATCACAGCCCTAGTCGCCACAGTCACTGGTGCTGACCAAGCATTTGTCCTGTGCCTCCCCTGACACCAGCCAAGTCACACACCCTGACTCTCAGCCCTGACCACTACTGTGGAGTGAAGGTCTTGGTTACTACCATATAGACAAGAGCGAGAGGCCAGGGTCACCAAGGTTGAGTCCTGGCCCCAGCTGTTGAGTGGCATAGCAGGGACCACAAGGCTTTTGATGGACTCAAAAGTCCTGTGCAATTACTGGTTTTCATATGTGCCTTACATCTGCAATTCTAACTACTCAGGAGGCTGAGACAGGAGGATTTGCAAGGATGAGGCCAGCTTTGGCAAGTTAGTGAAACTTTATATTTTATTTGTTTTGTCATTTTTTTATTTATGAGCACATGTTTGCAATATGTAATGATTACATTCCCATCTTAGTCCTTTTTACTTATTCTTCCCCTCATGCCCGAATCCCTTTCCTGTCTGTAAAAGGTCTACCTTCCTGTTGCCTATCTTGTATTTTTCACTTTGGGTTTCTCATATAAGGGAAGTCAGATGGAAATAACTTCTGTGTCTGGTGAGACCTTGTATGAAAAAAGTGCTGGGGAGGTGGCTCAGCATTTCCAAGGTTCAACCTCTGTTAGTGCAAAAAAAGACCTGTAACAAAACAAAACAGAGGCCCCATACTTGGGGAGTGTGCTGTGTGCCAGGTGCTTTGGAGCGAGCCGCTGGCCTGGGGAGGGGCCAGCGATCGCCCAGGGCCCTGGAGAGGGGAGTCACAATTCCCAACTCAGAGCACGGATCTCCCCCTGGGCTGCCTGGGTTGTCCTGTCCCCTGCTGTGGTCCACTGTGGCCTGCCTGGCCTGGCATCCTTCCCAGCAGGTGAGGAACAGGCATTTACCCCTCTCTGGAAGCCCTTGCTGTGGGCCCTTTAGATGCACGTAAAAGGCGGCTCTGTCCCTTCTTCATTGTAGCCACACAGCTTGAAACTTTGGCACCTCTCTTGGCATCTGGTGTGGACTCGGGAGGACACTGTTCTCTCCTGTGCCCCCAGTGCTCAGAAACGCACCTGTCATGGGTGGGGGCTCAGCACACACATTCACTACTGACCTTCCAGTCTGCCTGTCTTCTAAGCGAGACCATTTTCTATGCTGTTCCTTTTGTGTGGGAAACTCTTCCCTACTCCTTACCTACTTAGCTCCTCTTCCCTTCAGGTCTCAGATTAAATATCCCCCTTTATCCTGTAGCCTTTATCCTACATCCTTCCTGGCTCTCTAGGTAGTTTGACCCCATGCCTATGTAGTGTGCCTGTGTTCATATAACACCCATTGCTTTTTTTTTTTTTTTTTTTTTGAGATAGGGTCTCGCTTTGTAGTTCAGGCTGGCACTGAGCTCACTATGTAGCCCAGGCAAGCCTCAAACTCAGCAATCCTCCTGTCTCTGCCTCCCGAGTGCTGGGATTACAGGCGTGAGCCACCACGCCTAGCACTGTGGTATGTGGTATTGATTGCTGGTGGGTGTGAGTCTCCATGCCCAGCATTGTATGTGGTTTCCAGGATTGAACTCAGGACCTTGCACTTGCGAGGCAGGCGCTGGAACCACTGAGCTAACCCTCCGGCCCACCCATTGCTTCTTCAAGATGTGTCTCCATTTATAATTCTACATACACAAGTCAACTGTTTTCTGTCTGACTTCTCCACACCCTCTCAGCTCAGGGTGAAGACTTTGTCTGTCTGGTTCATTACCTTCCCAGGTCCTCGGAGCAGCCTCTCGCTAAATATGTGTGTTCAAACAAGTCTCCTTTCCCGGTAACACCAAATCCTCCAGAATGACGGGTCCCTCCTTCTCTGGCCTTTGCAGCCTCTCCCTTAGCAGGTCAGACTGCCAATGCACGATCTGTCTGCCTCTGGATCTGCAAGGCTCAGGCTCAGGGAGGGCTGGGACCTGCTTGCTGCGGAAGCTCTCTGAACCCAGGTCACAGGGCCCAGGGGTGCTGCTTTGAGGCCATACTGGACCTTTCCTGAGTGACTAAGGGTTCTTCAGAGCCAATGGTAGAAAGTCTTGGTTTCAGTTTTGTATTCGGTAGGTAGAAGAGATGGGTGTCTGCAGACCCCTTCTCCTTGGCATATTCTTTCTCTGGGTCTTTGCCACTTGCGTGGCTCGTGTCAGCCCTGAGGACAGTGAGTCCTTCATCTGGGACAAAGCGGGAGGCTGGAGCCATCAAGCCAATAATGGTTTTCGTGGTGTTAGTGCAGAGCTGTGGCTGGAGTCTGAGTAGAGAGAGAGCGCTGCGGGGTGAGGTCAGAGCAGGAGGGAAGCACCTGAGGAAACGATCCACAGGCTGTGCCTGGGCTCTGACCGTCACTGCTGCCCCATTGCCGCTCTGACAGATGTGACATGCCAGAGAGGCCAGGAGTCCTGCCTGGGTCCCCGTGGGCTCTCGTCTTCCTCCTCATTGACACGCAGTGCAGACTCTTCCTCACTTGGCCCGGTTCGGCAGTATTGGCTTTCAGCTCTCCGGGCCTGACATCCTGTGGACGCTGCAGTGCAGACAAATAGCAAGATCATCAAAGAGAAAAGCATGACTGAAAAACTGCTTTATGACATGCCTTCGAAGTGTCTTTTTAGAAGTTCAAAGAATGTGGAGAGGAGGCGAGGGAATCAAAGAAGATGAGGGAGCAATGAACTCTCTAAGGAATCACTGGGGTTCTCATTGTATATTTTCTATGACGTTTGTGATGTAAAAATCAAAAGTATTCTCCCAACCTTGAGGGTTCTCCGTAAGTATGTTAGATGCAAAAAAAAAAAAAAAAAAGGAAATGAACCAACCACCTTGCTGTGGAGGGCTTTACCCTGGCCTTCTAAGTCACTCACTTTGTATCTGCATTTCCTGTTTGGATCTCAGTCGAGTATTTTGATCGGGGTAGACTGTGTCTAGAGATGGAGATTGATGCTGTGGTTCGATGCAGATGAATAATTTAGTCCACGCAGAAATTCCCCATTACCTCTCCCATTTAAAGACAAGCTGGAGTCTGGCATGGCCATGACTGTGCAGAAATTGGGAAAGATCTGGCCTTTATCCTCAGGTCCCAGAGACTTCTGTTCTGACAGAGGAGACCCAAGATTCCTCCTGGTGCTGGCCCTGGCCCTGATGCTATGACAGTAAGGATGTGCCTTGTGCTTCTGTGCAGCAGTGCCGCAGACGTGGCCCACCCAGAGTATTGTGACACACAGAAGGTGCTTGAGTGAAGTGAGTAAGTGGCCAAGGAAGTGAGCAGCTTTGTTTTAGGAGCCCTGGTACGGAACTTTCTAGGCCATTCTCCTTTGACATTCAGGCCCAGAACGTGAGGACATTTGGGGAATGAGATCTGAATTGCTGTACTGGTAGACCCTGCAAAGAATTTTAGCTGCAAGGGGTGGATACCCCGATGTAAACTGGATGGGGGTGGAAGAAATTTTATTAAGATTGTTGAAAACTCCAGGGGTAGATTGGACTTTGCCACAGCTGGTTCAAGGGGCTCATGTCATTGCTTAGAACTCGTCTTCTCCTCCCCAGTTCTAAGCTCCGCTTGCTGTGTCTTCACTTTTTGTTTTCACTCTCCCTAGGCTTGCCGAGGCAAAAGAAGCATTCTTTGATGGTCAGGAACAATGTTTCTAGAGTCAGAAACAGGCTTGGTTTAGTTCCCTGATCCGTCATAACCAAGTCTCTTCACATTTCTATGCCTGTATCCCTGTACTTATTATTCGTGGTGCTGGGGTCTGAACCCAGGGCCTTATGCATACTAAGCACATGTTCTCCCACTGACCTAGGTGTCCAACCTGTTTTCTTGTCATTAAATTAGAAATGATGATAGTGATAATCATAGCTAAAATTTGTTGAGTGCTTGACTGGTATTCTCATAATTTTCTCCTTTTTTGAGACAAGGTCTCTGTTTCCTGGGCGAGGCTCAAATAATCCTCACTTAATCCTTCACTTCCCACGTAGCTGGAATTACGGCATGTGCCACTGTGGCAACCTTCTAAATGTTTTACTTATATAAACCTACTAATCTTCACAACAACCTGTGAGGTAGGTACTGTTATGAGCTCCGTTTTGTAGAGGAGGAAACTAAGGCACAGAAATTTTAAATATTGCACGAAGTATGGAACCGGAGTTCAGGCCCAGGCAGGCTGGTTGCAGAGTTAGACCTTTGAGCCTCACTTAATAGAATTTGTAAGTCATGGTGTTAATGTAGAAATTAAATGATCTCCAAGGGACAATTGCTACAGTTTTTGGCATAGGGGTCATTTAATTTCATCTTACAAAAGAAAAGGTGCCAGGGCCAGAGATTTAGCTTAGTGATTCTGGTGCCTGCCTCGCAAACGCAAGGTCCTGAGTTCAATCCCTGGTTACCACATATAACAATACTGGGTGTGGTGACTCACGCCCACCAGCAATCAGTACCACATACCACAGTGCCGGGGCGTGGTGGCTCACGCCTGTAATCCCAGCATTTAGGAGGCAGAGACAGGAGGATTGCTGAGTTTGAGGTTTGCCTGGGCTACATAGTGAGCTCAGGGCCAGTCTGAACTACCAAGCGAGACTCTGTCTCAAAAAAAAAAAAAAAAAAAGGTGCCAGTAACTTTAGGCCTCCATTTGGTGATCTCTACAAAGAGCAGAAGAGAGAGGGTCTCTCTTGCTAAGAGTTTCACAGAGCTCTCAGAACTGGCTCCCATTGAGTCTTTGTGGGCTGTGTATTTGGTTTTGAAGCAGTTACAGTGAGGTTCCGATAAACCGGTGGTTCATTAACTCAAAAACGGAGAAGAGATGTGTCTGCAGAGCCAAGGACGGCAGCAGCACCTGCTGCACCAAGTAGCCATGCCAGGCATAGAGTACGCACTGTGGTGGATAAGCAGGGGGAGAGGGCAGTCAGCCTGCCCCTGTCTTCCTAGTGTCTGTCCTGCCCACTCCCTGGCGGAGTGAGGGAAGAGGGTCGAATGCTGTTGGGAAGAAGTGGGTCTTTAAGACTCTACCCCTGCATTGTTTGGGGCCACACTCTGAGAGGTCAAGCTCGGAAGTCCACTGCCAGTTCATTGAATCTGCAGGGGGATAAGTAGGGCATAAATGCCCAAGTGGCATGTGGGCAGGCCCTGAGGACATCCTGTGAGAAGTGCTGGGCAAGCATTTGCAACCACTAATGATGCCTCTTAGGGTCCTGGTGCTGCTCAGTGATGGCTCCACCAGCCCCACAGTCCCTGTTCCCATGGTCCTGGGTGAGTCAGACCCCTACCTGATTCACAGTCCCACTTCCTTTACTTCCTGGTGGTCCCACCCACGTGGCCACCACACCCAGGTTAGCACTGACCAACAGGACCAAAATTAGCTTCTGAGGCAAAGTGGGAATCTTGTCCCAAGACACTGTGGGTGGTGGATGAATTACAAAGGAGCCCAGAGATAGAGAAACCAGTTCCCCAGTTTCCGCTTCAGTCCCTGCGGCCTTCCACTGTGGGCCATCTGTGCATAAAGAGACCCAGACCTCCAGGGCTGAGAGATTACCTCTAACTTCTGCTGGCTGAAGGAGAGTTGGTTGGAAATGCCACTGCAGTGGACACCGGTGCCATAAAAATACCTGTATGGTGGAAATGTAGCTGCTGTTGTATAAGGGTGTGGGAATCTATCATTCTGAATATTATTTCTCACGCTGGTTTCCAAGACAACTTCTAAACGTACACTAAGTTGTGAATTGTGATACCATCAACTCATAACTCTCTCTGGCTTCTCACAGAGACCCCAAAAGCATAGCCCCCTGTAAAGTTTGGGTACCCCACCTCACTAGGTTACCTCTCTCGGCTATTATCAACCTGCTTTTTCCTGACTCTTTCCTTTAAACCTGCATAAAATAATTGGTCTTGAAAACAGTCACTTTTCCCTACATCCCCAGCATCCCTGTAGCTAGACCTTTTCTTTGCACATAACATGGTGAAAGAGACATTTTTGCTTGTCAGCCCTTCTCCATTCTGGCTCCAAACAGGTTTTTGCTTTTCCCGTGCCAGTGGAGCTGCCTTCTAAACTGAAGTGGTCAACTCTGAGGTATGTGGGCATTTTAAATGGTTCATCCTTATCAGTGAGATCCCTACTTGTGTCTAAATTATATATATGCTAATGTACATTAAGTACACTACAAAATATGTCAAAATTATTTAAAAGGATGTTTTAAATACAGAAGTTGGAATACTTTTTCTGGGTATCATTTTAGCATAATTGTTGATTTCAATATGCTTTATTTTGTCAGCTTTATTGAGATATAATTGAAAATCAATAAAATCAATTTTAAGATTCTTAATGAGTTTAATCAAATATATAACGTATTATGATCACTGCTATAATCATTGTAGAGTGCATTTCCATAGTCCCCACACATCCTTCTCCTCTCTTTGCAGTTAACTTCTACCTCTACTGCTGACTTTTAGTGATCCGTTTATCACTATACTTTTGCCTTTTCTAGAGTTTCATATAGAGTAAATCAAGGAAGGTAGTTTTGCGTGTGTGTGTGTGTGTGTGTGTGTGTGGCTTCCTTCACTTAGCATGATATGGAATTCACTTGGGTTGTAACATGTATTACAGTTCAATACTTCAGTAGTAATCTACTACATGAATATACCGTATGACATTAATTTACCTGTTGATAGACATATAAATGGTTTCCAGTATTTGAGAATTTTGACCAAAGCTGTTATTTGATACACAAGCCTTCATAGATACTCACTTTTATTTGTCTTAGAAATGAGACAAATTTGTCTTGAAGACATTTGTGTAGGAATGAGATTTCTGGGTCATATGTGTATATTTAACTTCTTAAAAAACTACCAGTCTGTTTTGTACAGTGCCTGAGCCATTTTGCATCTTCATTGGCACTGTCAGTTCTAGTTGCTCCTGTGTCCTTACCAACACTTAATAACATCAGTCTTTTTAGCTCTTCAAGGAACTATGTAGTGGTATCTCACTGTATTTGTTTGCCATCAGTATCTGCTCTTTGATGAAATGTGTCTTTTAGCTACTTTTTTTTTTTTTTCTTGGTACTGGGGATTGAACTTGGGCCCTTGTGCATCCAAGGTTGGCATGGTAACTACTTCATTTTTAACAGGTTCTTTATATAATTCAGTTGTAAGAATTCTTGTTCTGTCTATATCTTGAAAAAAATTTATCATGTATGTTTAAGGAATACAATGTGATGTTGTAAGATTTATGTAGGTAGTAAAATAGTTACTGGAATAAAGCAGACTCATACAGCAGGATCACATAGTTTATTTGTTTTAACAGTAAGAGCTAAAATTTACTCACTTAGCAGGAATCCCAAATCCAATAAAATTTATTAACTATAGTCTTCATGTCGTACATTCAATCTCTAGCCTTACTCATCCATAGATCTGCTATTTGCAGCCTGTCAACTACACCTTCCTTATCACTACTTTTTTCCAGTCTGTCTCTTTGACTTTGTTGTTGTTGCTATGGTTAGATTTACATATACGTGAGACTGTGTAATATTTGTCTTTTTGTGTCGGGGTTATTTCAGTTAGCACAACAACCTCTTGTCTAGCATATATTTTGCGGCAGATGGTGGAATCTCTTTTGTTCAGGCTTAATAGCATCCCATTGTGTATATTCTGTATACATAACTTTTCTCAGAGATTGTTACAAATTTTTTTCCCCATCTGTAGCTTGGTTTTTTGTTTTTTGACAGTGTCCTTTGAAGGGCAAAAATGTTTAGTTTTGATGAAGTATAACATAATTTTTATGCTTTATATCCTAAAAGAATATTTGCTAACCCAAGTTTACTTAGATTCTGTCCTGTGTTTTCCTAGGTGCAATGTATTTTTAGCTCTTACGTGTAAGTCTGTGATTAATTTTGAGCTAAATTTGTTTTTGTCTGTCTGTGCTTGTGGCTGGTCCAGTGCCTCAGCACTTTTTTTTGTTGTTGTTGAGGAGACGGTCCTTTCTCTATTGAATTGCTTTGGCAATTTAGTTGAAAATCAAATGACCATAAATATTTGTATCTATTTCTTAAGTCTATCCTACTTATCTGTATGTCTATTTTTATGCCTATTCGGTTGCTTTATAAGAGTTTCAGAAATCAGTAGTACAATCCTTTCATTTTTAAAAACCAAAATTATTTATACCTTTCTGCTTTTTAATATGTAATTAAATCTATCATCTTGTTATTTTTTGTTTGTTTTTAAAACAAGGTCTTACTATGCAGTTCAGGCTGGCCTTGAATTCCTAGTAAACAGGAAACCTGTAGGTAAGGCTAGCCTCAAACTCACAGTGATCCTCCTGCCTCAGCTTCCTGAGTGCTAGGATTAGGAGCTTGCACCATCATGCCTGGCCTATCATTTTTTGTTTATTTTTTATTTATTCCCTTTGTGTTTTGTTGTTGCTTTTATCTGAATTATTTTGGAATTCCTTTCACAATTTCACTATTTTAGCAACATTACTGGGGTTATAATTTATAAACTACAGAACTCACTTATTTGAAGTATTAAACTTGCTGCTGTTTAGTATATTTACATAGTTATACAACCATCACAATAATCCAGGTTTAGAATATTTCTGTCACCTCAAAAGACCTTCTGGCCATAGTAAATATGATTATGCTTTATCTTCTTTATTGGTTTAATTAGCCAAACTTTTACTGTTTTTAAAATTTGTAGTATGTGTTTTTTTTTTTTTTTTTTCTTTTGAGACAGGGTCTCACTTTATAGTTCAGGCTGGCCGTGAGCTCACTTGTAGCCCAGGCTCACTTGTAGCCAGCCTCCAACTCAGCAATCCTCCTTCCTCTGCCTTCTGAGTGCTGGGATTACAGGCATGAGCCACCATGCCCAGCCCTGTGTATGTGGTACTGATTGCTGGTGGGCTTGAGTTCCCACACCCAGTGTTGTTGTATGTGGTTACATTGATCAAACCAGGGACCTTGCGCTTACTAGACAGGCACTGGAACCACTGAGCTAAATCTCCGGCCATGCCAGTATATATCTTTGATTACAGACTTTTTTTTTTTTTTTGAGACAGGGTCTCGCTTTGTAGTTCAGGCTGGCCCTGAGCTCACTATGGAGCCCAGGCAAGCCGCCGCGAACTCAGCAATCCTCTTGTCTCTGCCTCCCGAGTGCTGGGATTACAAGCGTGAGCCACCACGCCCGGCTCTGTGGTGTGTGGTATTGATTGCTGGTGGGCGTGAGTCTCCACGCCCAGCATTGTATGTGGTTACCAGGGATTAAACTCAGGACCTTGTGCTTGCGAGGCAGGCACCTGAACCACTGAGCTAACCCTTCGGCCCGATTACAGACTTTCTTGAAGCACTGGGGTGTCATTTACCTACCTTTTAGCACTATATTTCTACCTCATCCCATTTCCTGACTTTTGTTTTAATATTATTTTTCATTTTATTTCCACATGTGCTTTAAACCCTTTCAGAGATGGTTATAGTCTTTCCTTTAAACAGCCACTTCTCTTTGAAGATTATTTTTAAGTGAGGGAGAGTATATTTACCTACATATTTGTTTTAATTTCTGTTGTTCTTTTTGTAGATTGAGGTTTCACTTGCTCTCAGTAAAATAGTTCCAATAGAGATGGTCTATTTGTGACGAGCTCTTTCTGTGTTTGAAAATGTCTGTCTCACCTGATTTTGGAAAGTATTTTTGTTGGCTAAGAAAAAATGCTAAGGGACTGGGTTT
>PVIC010023906.1:15319-26569 GCA_004025085.1 Thryonomys swinderianus
TGTTTTTTTTTTTTTTTTTTTTTTTTTGCTTTTTGGAGACAGGGTCTTGCTTTGTAGTTCAGGCTGGCCCTGAGCTCACTATGGTGCCCAGGCAAGCCACCGCGAACTCAGCAATCCTCCTGTCTCTGCCTCCCGAGTGCTGGGATGACAGGCGTGAGCCACCACGTCCGGCATTGTGGTATGCGGTGTTGATTGTTGGTGGGCGTGTCTCCACGCCCAGCATTATATGTGGTAACCGGGGATCGAACTCAGGACCTTGCTCTTTCGAGGCAGGCGCCGGAACCACTGAGCTAACCCTCCGGTCCTTGGTATGGTTTTCTTTATGTTTGAGAGTTCTTAAATAAATTGTACCTCTGAGTTTGTTGTTTTCATCAAATTTGGAAAACTTTTGGCTGTTATTTCTTCAGAGATGTTTTCTACCCTCTATCCCTTTCTTCTTTTTTTAGGATTCAGTTAGAAGGATATTAGTTTGCTTAGTACTGTTCTATATTCCCTGATCCTCTGTTTATTTTCTTCAGTGTTTTTTTTTCTGTCAATACCTTATCATACATGGCTTCTGTTGCTGTCTTTTAACTCATGAGTCTCTTTCTGCAGTTAATCTTAATCTGCTGTTAATCCTATACAGTTTACTTTCTAAATTTGATTTACAATGCTCTATCTTCCCTTCTCTCCTTATAAAGGAGAGAGTGCTCATACTTTCCCTTTATGTATCATACATAGTTATAATACTGTTTTAGTATTTGTGTGTAATAATTTTATCATCTGTGACATTTCAGGGTCTGTTCTTTTTGAATGATTTTTCCTTGTTAATGGGGCAGTGGCAGTAAACCTATGGCATATGTGCCACAGCAGGCTGTTTATATTACTGAAAGCTCTAAAACATTTGCTGTTACTGTTAAAGGGTATGTGTGTGTGTAAATTGGCATCTCTCTAAGTATTTGATATTTGAAGATATGCACTTGTGTTCCTTGGAATTAGTTTGATCCCTTTGATCCTGGCTTTCCACCATTGTCAGGGTGAGGCTAGAAGAGCCTTTAGCCGGAGCCCCAGAATGGGAACTATGACTGACAGTCCAGGTGCTTGTGTGGGGAAATAAAGTCTTCTTGCACTACCACTCTGTGTTTGTATCCTGTCTGTGGCTGCTTTTGTGCTCCAGTAGCCAGAGGAATTACAGTGTGTGACCCACAGCGTAAAGGTTTACTATTAAGGTAGAAGATTACCAGTGTCTTGTCCACGTTAATTTAGGCTCCATATTGAAAGTTATTCTCTGGAGGACTGTGGGACACTGCTTGTGTTAGGTCATTCCTGACTCGGTGAAACATGAGCCACTCTTGGCCAGGTGATGGCTTGGGGGATTGTTCAGCCTATTTTGTCTCTTCCTGCACTGTGGCTGGACAGGGCCTCTAGGCAGTGAGCTGGGGAGCTCTTGGGAATACCCCATTTGTTGTCTCTGGAGATCACTGTCTTTTACTTTGAAAATTGTTCAGTGTCTACCAGGCCTGGTGGCTCATAATCCCAGTACTCAGGAGGCTGAGGCAGGGGGATTTCTGTGATTGAGGCCAGCTGGACTACATAGTGAGTTGAAGACCAACCTGAATGCAGAGTGAGACCCCATAGGAAGGAAATTATTTTATTCAACTCATTTTACAAATGGGGAAAATGTTCAAGGAAGTTAAGTTACCCTTTCCTAGAGGATAAGCTAGAGTTTGGAGCCAGGTTGGCACAAGCAGCCTAAACTGTTAGGCTGTCCTGGTTTCTCAGAGATTTTCCCAGTTTTAATCCAGAATTTCCTGTTTACTGGGAAACTTTTGAGTCCTGGACATACTGGGGCAGTGGATCACCTAGTAAATTGCTCTGTCTTCTCTAGATCTCTTCACTGTACCCACTTTATTCTTTTAGACTTCCATGTAATTTAGATGCTACGAGGCACGATAGTACCTGACACGTTGTTCAGCGCCGAAGTGGGAGCTGTCAATACTTCTCCTCCTCATGCTTCCGAATACACTGCAGCAGACGTGTTATTCTTCACGCTTACCCCACAGCGGGATGTCATTTCCCAGGGCAGGAGTCTCTGGCCCTGTGACGGGCGAGGGAAGATCCATTCCCTTTGTGGAGGCTGATTCTACTCTGTACCCGGCAACTAGAGTGTCCCTGGGGCCTCCCTGTCCGAGCACGTGCTGGGCCGAGGGAAGCAGGACCCACGCGAAGCCTGTGCCCGGGTGCTTGGTGCTCTGGAGGCCCCTGAGCCCATAACAAGGTCTCTCTCAGCAGGTCTGGAGTGAACTTTGTGCTTCTTCCTGGCTGCAGATTCTCCAACTGTTGCAGAGATTCAGTTCATATAGCAACCAAAAAAAGCACAGAAAATATACCATATATCATAGTAATTTATTTAATCAGTTTGACTTAGAGTTGATTGCTTTTGATACACATGTACAACAGCTAGATGCTTTGATTCCTTCACACTTAATGGATCACAAACAATATCGTTCCTTTTCCCAGGGGTCGCTTTTTTTTTTTTTTTTTAGTTTTTTGATACCGGGTCTTGCTTTGTAATTCAGGCTGACCCTGAGCTCACTATGTAGCCCAGACAAGCCTCGAACTCAGCAATCGTGCCTCTGAGTGCTGGGATGACAGGTGTGAGCCACCACACCTGGCATGTGTCTCTTGTATTTTCCATCACAAGTAAAGCTCCTCGGTGTGGACTGACCCCACAGGAAACCATGCACTCCTGCAGCTCCTCTGTACCGCACCTTCGCTGAGAAAGGACCCACCTGCTTGGAGGACCTCACGGCCTTTGTCTCCGTATGAGCCCTAGCAGGAGCTTGTGTTTCTGCGGTTCTCCTACAGAGATGCAGGACAGGAAACCAAGGGGGTCTGCTCAGTCTGTAAGGAGGAAGAGGAGAACAAAACAGAAGAGAAAGTTCGGGAGCAGATTGAAATTGGAAAAAAGAGATGCTGGGGATAGACGAGAGAGAGGGAGAGAGAAAAACTTCCTCTAGTATTTGAGAGGAGAGGGAATGAAAAATGAAATGAATGCTCAAGCACACTAACAGTTATCTCACTAGAAATGCTACCCCTCAAAAATGATGGTGATGGGGCTGGAGATTTAGCTCAGTGGTTCCAGCACTTGAAGGCAAGCGTCCGGGTTCGATGCCGGTAACCACATACAACAATACTGGGCGTGGTGGCTCACGCCCACCAGCAATCAGTACCACATACAACAAATGCCGGGTTTGGTGACTCAAGCCTGTAATCCCAGCATTCAGGTGGCAAAAACAGGAGGATTGGTGAGATGCTGGGGATAGGAGAGAGAGAAAAACTTCCTCCAGTATTTGAGAGGAGAGGGAATGAATAATGAAATGAATGCTCATGCACACTGTCTCACTAGAAATGCCACCCCTCAAAAATCCATCTCCCCAAAGGCCGAAGGATTGCCTGAGCTCCAAAGTGAGCTCAGGGCCAGCCTGAACTACAAAGTGAGACCCTGTCTCAAAAACAAAAAACAAACAAAAGAATGATGGTGATGCTTTTGTGGTCTTTCATGGACATGGTCAGAGGAAACCTTTGAGTTGCTTGAGGGCAGGGTCCCAGCTGAAAAGGACAGAGGTTAGCTCCACCTGGTTTCGGCACTCCTAATCTGGTCACATATTAGGGATCTGTTCTGTGCCATACTTTTCATATATTCTGTGCTCTTTCTGGTCGCAGTAAGAAACCCGCACCATGTCTAGCACTGTTTCCTGTTGCTCCCACAGGGCTGAGATGTGCCTTCTGGGAAAGGTACACAGCGCGGTCGAACAGTACAGTGAGGGCTTCAATTTTAAAAGTGTTTGCAGTAAAAGATGCATTGCTGCAAATCCCCACACTCCTTGAGATCGAACGTCCTTGTCCCATCCTTCCTGCTACTTTCTGAAGTGTCCGGAAGTCTTGTTTCAGGCGTGCAAGGGCTTGGGTGGGCTGTTGTAGCTGCTGGAGTGTTCTGAGTTTAGGGTTCTGAGTTTATTTAAAATGTTTACCTTTGATGGTCCACATGAAGGTCAGAAAAGCCAGAGGTCACTCAGGCCCCGGTAAGGTAGATGGGGATGCCACTGTGTTTCTTTGAGCCAGCCTGTCGGTTGTATGGCACTTGGCAGCAGCTTTGTCTGGGTTAATAATTATATTTTATAAAGATACCAATGCAGACTTCCTAACTGCTTCAGAAAATGGCAAGAGTGATGGCCTCCTGCCATCCACCTTCTGTCTTTGTCATTTAGTTTAGCCAAGCTGACACGTGTAAAGATTAAATGATACAACACAGAGGTTTATGTAGTGCTGGGAATTCAAGCCAGGGCATTAGGCATGCTAGGAGCTACACTCTCAGCCCCCAAAGTAGGTTCTAATGCCACCTACTTGTTTCTAGGAGTAGGATGATGAATTCTGTGTGAATGAATTCTTGACATTTTACCTAATATCTGCTCCTTTTCATTCAACTCTTTACCTGTTTCCTGGGACCAGACTCCATTCCTAATTTAACAGTTGGGAACTGGTGTACAGAGAATTAACTAATTCTGTTACATGATGAAGCTGGGATTAAACCCATGCATTTTAGATTTAATCTGTCCTCTTTCATGCTATGCTGAGTCTCAGTATGGCATTAAAGAGAGTTCCGATCTTTTCAGAATCCCTGTGTTCTAGGTGGGTGGAGCCTATGTGAAGCCATATGGCCCTTGTTGTCTGGGAGGGGAAGCCATTTGTTCTTCTTGGGGACACAGTGCCCCCGTAAGTGCTAGAGACTTTGGCTGCACTTCCAGAGCCCTTTCCACATGGTACCCAAAGTCTCTAAATATCGAAACGTCAGAGCCGCACAAATTATCCTCTTGTCTCATCTTCAGGTCTTACTCTATGTAGTTCCCGAGATCTGTGTCCTGAGTAAAGCTCCAGCCGGCTGAGAGCTTCCCACAGAGCCTTTCGTGGAGAGCTTTTTCTCCACCTCTCCAGCTCCTTCATATGTGCATGTTTCCAGGCCACTGGCATCTCCAGATTTACTGTGTGTCCAGCACTGTGCCAATTACAGACTCGTTACTTCGCTGTTCATATCCCCATATCCCAGAGAAAAAGCCTAGAGGGTAGAGTGGCTGACTTTCAAATAGGAAATCCAGGCCCATGATGCCTCAAGTGCTGCCCACATACGCATCATTCAGCAGCTGTGTGCAGGGCCCTGCGATTTTCCTTTTATAGGTATATACTTCATAGCACTTTAATGACCTCGTCTCCTTTTTCCTTTCTCTCCTTCCATTCTACTCCAGAGGTAACTCATACTGTCCACTTAGTGTGTACATTTCCAGGTCTTTTAATGCATTTGTAAACAAGTGTGAATACACTGTTTGCAAAGTATTTATAATTGCATAAAATAGTTATTCCATAAATTATTGGTGGGTTGGTGGGTGGCGGGTGGGACTTTGTGTTGCTCCCCAATTTCTCCCTGATGCCTGTCCCTAGACAGTGTTGCTAGGCAGAAGAGGAGAACAGTGTCTCTGGATTCCTGTTTCTTCCTGCAAGCCACACGGCTTGGACGTGCACAGGAGAGCTAACTGTCGGTGCAGTCGGTTAGGACCACCAAAGCCCGTACGCTGGGTATCTGCAATAGCAGTAGTTCCTCCTAGCTGTGAAAGTGGCGTGGTGGAGACGAAGATGCCAGCAGAGTGGGTTTCTGGCGAGAGCTGTCTCTTTCTGGCAAGCAGAACAGCCGCCTTCTTGCTATATCTTCACCTAGCAGAGAGGCAGAATATGAATCGTCACTTTCTTTTGCATACGTCAGTCCTATTGAAGTAGGACGTCACCCTTGTCGTCTCATTGCACTCCACGTACACTGTCACTGGAGTCACTCAGGGGTAAGGGCTTTAACTTGTAAGCTTCTCTCGAGAAGGCAGCCGCAGTTTAGTCGGTCCATGGCATGGTCCTGATGTCTCGGGTCCCGGCATGTAAACCTGGCTGCTGGCTGCCCCCTGCCCCTACCTTGTGCAGGGCTTTTTCTCCGGTGGGTGCTCGCCAGGATGTTTGTCGATACGTGCATTTCTGAGAGTAGAACTGCTTGCTCTGCGACTTGAGGGAAGCTCAGGGCCTCCCAGTGGCCTCCATCCCTAGCATTCCATTTGAATTAGTGAAAATTTCAACCACCACTTTGTGAATGGTTCCAGATGTGCAGGCTTTCAGGGAGCAAGATAGCTGAAAAGCCAACTTAAAATTGAAAGTTAAATTTTGCTCGGGGTGGGGAACAGTTACTGTCCCCTCACCATACAAGATGGGAGACAGTACCATCATGGGTTGCCCTGAGGTAATTAAAATGGGCTTGAGCATCAGACCTAGGCCTCGATGAAACAAGTGGCATGCAAAGCCCATTAATTAACCTTGTCCCTTGGCTCAAATCTCTGTTGGCTTTAAAGGCTCAGAAGGACAAAAACCAGAGGAAATACATTCCGTGCAGAGTTACTGAGATGAGACAACTGTTCACTAGGGGATGTGAGGACATTGAAAGGAGAAAATGTCAAAGGCTTACACTGAGATTCTGTTGTGGGGACCAGGAGTCTCTGGGGATCCCCCAGCCCCTTTTCTGTAGTGGTTTAGATGCCAGGATGAAAGCGTGTGGGGCAGGGCTGTAGAGTTGATGGCCTGGGTGTTTGTGGAGGAAATATTGAGAGGAAATGAGCTCCTGGCTTGATGTGGCAAGAATGCCCATAATGCAGTCCCAGCACGAGGACTGCACGTATTACCCAGAAAGAACTGCCTGCTTGATATGGTGGAACCACATAGCCAATGGCCCCGCACAGTTAGGTCTGCAAAGACCAGGGGGTTGTTTGAGAAGGAACAAAAGACCAGGGCTGAGGCTGGCAGCTTGCTTTCCTGTGGGCTGACTTAGGTCCCTCATGGATGTGGACTTAGGACAGCTGTTAGCCTGAGAAGTTCCTGTCCAGAAGCCACAGTGTGGGAAATCACTGCATCATCAGGCAGTGGAAAAGAAGATACCAGAATGGTTATGATCCTCTACCACATGATCAGACAGCCTCCAGCACTTTTAGTACGTAAATTCTAACTCTCAAAACCTCATCTGTAAAGGTGAATAAAAACAGTATAATTTGCCCTCTGTACCACTGTCACAGATTCAAAAAAGCATATATTTTAAAATTCCATTTTACTGAACACATACAGACTTTTTCTTGGTGTTATTTCTTTAGCAATAGTGCTCAGCATAGCAGTTTAATAGCATTTGCATCATGTTAGGTATTATAAGTAACCTAAAAATGATTTAAAGTGTGTGATGTGATATCTGTAGGTTATATAGAAATCCCAGCATCCTTATAGAAGGGACTTTGGTGTCTTTGGGTGTTCTGTAACCAGTCTTTCTTGGACACCACAGGGTGACTGTATATGTACCTAGTAGAGCTGTTCAAAGGTCTGAATGAGAAAATGCTTGAAAGAGGGCCACAGAATTCATGGTAAATGCTTCATAAATGTTAGTTCTGATTGTTGCCACTACCCAATACAAATGGTGCCCTGTGGTAAGGAAGAGAATTTTTACTTCAGTTTCTCAAGTCAGAAGATAGACTCCTGGAAAGGAAAGGAAATGGAACATGGTCAAATGCATTTTGGCTGAAGTCACGCAGAGGGGAGCCTAGACGTGTTTTCCAAATTAGGAGAGAAGGATCAAGTAATGTGGAGAGGGATAACTGAAAGGGAGAAAAAGGAAGAAAAGGAGTGAATTTTATGTCCCTGTTACCCTGCCTGTCACCAGTCACTGTTTGCAGTGTGTCCCCTTAATGGGATTTCATAGAAATAGAGGAGCTGACTCTCTTCCCTGTGGAATTCCCTAGATACACTGTCACAATCAGCAGTGTGGGGTTAGTAGTGATACAAGAATTAAGTGCACCTGGGCAAAGTGACATACACCTGTAATCGTGGTTAATGGGGGTGGGGGTGGGAGCAGGAAGATTTCAACTTTGAGGCCAGCTGGGGCAAATTAGAAAGACCCTGTCTCAACAAAATAAAACAGAACACACAAACAAAAAGGGTTGGGAACATAGTTCAGCATTCCTGAGATACAAGAGGATCCTCAGCAAATCCGATGCAGACCTGATTCTGTCCAGGACTTTTCCTCTGATAGAAGATAGTGCCCATGTCTTGAACTCCACTCTTCTAGGTTCTCTATCAATTTTCAGCCCAATACTGGAATTTAGTCCCCTTTTAGAAGAGAAAAGGCAAAGCTTCCATGGAATCCCAGCAAGAAGAAATATACAGGTGGGTTTTTTTAGCTTTGTTTTGAGACAGGGTCTCACTTTGTAGTTCAGGCTGGCCCTGAGCTCACTGTGTAACCCAAGCAAGCCTCAAACTCAAAAATCCTCCTGGCTCTGCCTCCCTAGTGCTGGGATTACAGGTGTGATCCACCAGGAACCTGTATTGTATGTGGTTACTGGGGATTGAACAGGGACCTTGCATTTGCTAGGCAGGTGCTGGAACCATTGAACTAAATCTCTGGCCCAGATATTGGTGTTTTTAATGGGAGACCCAATGTGGAGGCGAAGGACCCAGCAAGAATGAGAGCAGTGGAGGGGAAGAGCCTGCGGGTCTAGCTTGGTGATCAGAAAGACCTTTCGGCAGAGCTGGGGCACAGCGAGGAATTTTGCCCAGTGGTTCTCAGTTTTGAGAGTGTTTAGGAGTCAGTTGCAGAGATTGTTCATACCCTAGACCTCCTCACACTGCGTCTTGGGTGGATTTGGGGGCCTGTCTTGCTAGCAGGTGCCCCGCAGAGTTCTGCTGTTGGTGTTTACCAAGTTCCAGTCTTGAGAAATACTGGACTGAGAAAACAAACATTTCAGCTTCGGGGGCTCGAGAAAGCAAGGGCTGAGGTGCCTGTGCTCAGCTGCGAGGGGGACTTGCGGGAGGATGAGGAGGGAGGACAAGGAGGGAGGCGCAGGAAGACGCCTTAGCTTGGCTCCCGTCTCAGAGTAGCCCATGAAAAATGAAGCCAGTCCCTCAGCGTGTGGGGCTCCTCCAGACAGGCTGCAGGGAGGACTTGTATCTCAGCCTCACTAGAGGGAGAATGAGAGGGAATTTGGGTTTCTCCCCATGTTGCTTTGACCCGTGTTCCATCTGTAAAATTTGTCTCATTAGTGCCAGGCATGGTGGCTCATGCCTGTAATCCCAGCACGTGGGAGGCAGAGGCAGGAGGATTGCTGAATTTGAGGCGAGCCTGGGCTATATAGTGAGTTCAGGGCCAGCCTGAACTACAAAGGGAGATCCTGTCTCAAAAAAAAAAAAAGAAAAAAGATTTGCCTCATTTTTCGGGTCGGGCCACCTGTCCCATCGGGAAGACAGACTCCAGAGCTCTAGGAGTAGAGGGCACATGGGACGCAGCCAGAGGGAAAGGACGAAGCAGAAGAGGCCACCTGAGTAGACTGGTTTCCCAGTGGAGTAGGAGGTCAGGCTGGGAAAGGTAGATTCTTGGTTCCATAATGAACTGTAGATTTGAAGCTCAATATGAGGAGTATGATTTCTAGGGAAATTTTCTAACTCGAGTTACATGGTGCTAAGAAAGGAAGCTTGGAATTTGGACTCCTAGTAAATGTCTTTTATTTCTCTCCAGAACAACTTCCAGTAACTGAAGATACTGATGATCAAATGGTACATGTAGGCAGTTACAGAATTTTGCAAAAGGAAAGCTGCATAAATTTCAGGTATCACTTGTTTATTTTATATTCTGAATTAACATTCCACCTTCTCAGTCCAAAGTTGTAATAAAAGGCTTCACTAGAAAGCAAATGAGTTTGTGAATCTCATCCAAAATCCCAGAGTGTTTTCTCTGAAGACTTGTAAGTTCCTAAGATGCTCTAAAAGGAATATAAAAATAATAATTGTAAGTCTTGTGAGTTCCAACTGCATACTGGGTTCCAGAGAGTAATAACCTTGCTTCACGTTTGCAGGAAGCTTTCCATCTGTGAGTTTTCAGAACTTGGCTAACATTATACACTGGCAAATGCATTAATCTGTCATAGGCATAGGAGGAATTTAGTCACAGGAAGTGAAAATAACTGATCATGTCATATAAGGAGTTGGCAAGAAATAGATCATTAGACTTAATTTGTACTGCTGCCCTGTACCATTTAAAAATACTTCAAGTAAGCCAGGTGCGGTGGTATGCAATTATAGGCTTAGCCACTTGGGAAGCTGAGACGGGAGAATTGCTTGAGCTGATCTTGAAGAGTTGGTCTTGAGTTCAAGACCAGCCTGGGCCACATAGTGAGACTCAGTCTCTAAAATAAAAATATTTCAGGTGGCTGTAAGAGCTGCTTCTAAGAAGAAATAATACCCTGACCATCATAAAGATATTTACTCAGTTGTAAGAAATTGATTTTTTAGATCTCTGTGTTTGCTGGTGGGAGAGCAGAGAAAATTGCAGCTATTTTTAATGCAGCCAGACTATGAAGATGGGGAAAGCATGGGGGAGACAGGTAGAAAACTGATGGCTTAAGGGAGAAGTTAAAGGATGGAGAAGTGAGCAGTGTAGAGTTTAAGTGTCTGTAGGTGCCGAGGGGTCACACTAGGAGAGTTTTGAGTGACTGTGACGGTTCAGGTAAAAAATGTTCTCCTGCACCACCTGTATCAGTGTTTGCCAGAGAAACAGAAATAAGAAGAGATATACAAATATGTAAGAATTTGCAAGCTTGGCTTAAAGTGGTCACCCACAAAAGAGGAAGAGTGCAGAGGGTCTGTCTGCACACTGGAGACCAAAGGATTTAGTCGAAGTTCTAGAGCTCACTGCAGTGCCCTGTGCGAGTCTGTGTCAGGAGACCAGTAGGTCTGCGATGGAAAACTTCACTGGCAACTGGAGTGTGTGCTAGAAGCCAGGAGATGACGTCCAAGGTGAAGGTGTGAAGACTGGAGCTCCTCCAAAGAAACAGGAGCAGAGCCATCCTTTATTTCCCCTTTATACATCCAGGCAAAAAGCTGACCTTGGGTGGGTCTTCCATATCACAGGGTGTGGAATTGCTGAGTTGATTTAGTTGAGTTTCTCTTACTCAAGTTGACACAGTCAACCATCACATCATCAACAGACTTACGTGTTCACAGGTGATGATAAAGATTGGAAAGTGGGGCTGGAGATTTAGCTCAGTGGTTCTGGTGCCTGCCTAGCAAGTGCAAGGTCCTGAGTTCGATCCCCGATAACCACATACAATACCAAGCATGGTGACTCATGCCCACCAGCAATCAATACCACATACC